>JARHVA010004972.1:1185000-1192500 GCA_037957365.1 Torreya grandis
ACTCCACCGAAATGTATATCTCATAAAATTCATAAGTGTAGTCTTATACTATGTGTTACTTTTTACTCTAGTTCTAAAATATTTTATAGAGGGATTTTTAATAATTTGCATCAAATAACTTATCTCTCAATTTATTCTTCATCATAATTCATACTCTAAGTCTTGATATTTTCTTTACTCATCATTTGTATTTATTTATATAGGTGACCCATATTTCATTACATTACCCTTAAATTTTGTGAATGTAATCGTTAATTTCTTCTTCTCTACCATACTTTTCAATTTAAAAAATATCTTCATAATATTCAACTAGTCTATCTAATCCTATGGTTTTAGGTTTCCCTAATAGTCAAAAAGTTTCATATTTATTCATTCATTCTTTCCTTCTAATGTCATAATTATCATTTCTTAAATTTATTATAGTTGATATTATTCTTCCTCCCCTTAGTGAAACTATTATTCATTTTATTTTATTCCTTTATTTCATATCCTATTTTCCTTTGTCTTTGACATGTAATAATTGCAATAAACTATTTCACTTGGCTCTACAAGTGTTGTGTATTCTTATTCATATTTGTATAGCCTCCTTTTCCTCTTTCCATGTCATTAAAACCTATAATTTAATAAATATATTCTTAAAAATGGAATTTAAACTCAATAATTATTCACACACAATATTACCTTGAATTTTTTACCCAAAGTTGAATGCACTACAATACTAGGTGATGAATCAAACAAATGTTACAATTCCAAAAGACATAATACAATTGAAAATAAACTTATTGAGTAGCCAAAAAATAATTATAAATATTTATTATTTTCCAAATGTAATACATAATATTATAAAAATCAATCAAAAATAAAATATAGAGTTATCGTGCACAACCAAAAATATATTAAAGAAAAATGATGCCCAAAGTTAACTACATGTACTATTTTAAGTAGATATTCAAGCTCGAATGAGATTATTAATTATCCCTTATTACATAAATGTATAATAAAATATCAAGGGTTACTTGAAACTCAAATTCACACTCAAACGCATAAATATTAAATATAATATTTTAGAACATATCAAAAAGAAAATTAAAACACATTTTTATCCCTTAGATGGTCGATTTTAGCCCTAAAATTATGAGAAAATGGATGCTAACCACATAAATTAGTTACATAAAATGGATATATTTGAAATATTTGTATTTGAAAATGGATCAATGGGATTCTTAAATAAAATGGCATGGCCTCTGTGAGATAGGATCTGACATCATATCTCAGCCTTCATGGAATGAGTAGTAGGAGGAGATGGATAAGGGGACCTTGGTTAAAGTATTATGAACTATACCAAATGTAATAACCCCTCTATCTACAAGTTATTAAATATTTTCTCACAAAAAATAATAATTTATATCTTTATGTCCATTGATATGATGATAGTTTCAAAATAATATTTATACCACTAATTGAAGGTGATAAGGAGTGTTAGTAATTAGGAGGTACTTTGATTAATCTCATGTCAATAATGTATGTAAAACAAAACATGGCCTATCCTTAAAAATATCAAACATAAATGGTTTATTCTTATTTTTATAAGGTGAACTAATGTGATTTAATTCCGTAGAAACCATTTTATTTGAACATTCTCTTTTATTAATGACCTTAATTGGATATTTATATTTATAAGGTGATATAATTGGATTAAATTTCTTAAGTTGAACCTCGTCCTTAGGTTAATATCCATTTGTAACTCTTGAATTTGTTGATTTATGTGATTCACAAATGACATCAATGGAATAGGTGAATATATCCATGTAAAGACACTAAAAATAAGGATAATAATTTTAAATTGTTATCTCTCTCATTTGATACATAACCTTACTAAAGATAAAATTATTTTCTAAATTTGAGGGTTGGTACATCAAACAATCTTTTTTTTTTAAATATTAAAATGTAATTTTCATTAATTTCATAATGACCTTATTGTAAGCTATGAATATGTTCTAATGTTAATTTAGTAATATTTTTATTATTAAAGTTGGATAATAAATATTCTTCTAACTTGATAAATAAAGGTAAAGACCAATTAGGGAGATTATAGAATCAATCTAAGAATTATCATGTTAAACTTTTATTTAAATATTTTCATAATATTCTACCATCATTTGAGCATTTTCCAAAAGAAAACACATACTAATTCATGTGGTGACTAAGATATCCATGGCAAAAAAATAATTAGAAATTATATATTACAAATCCTTTTGGGTAATTATAGTTAAGTAAGATGTGTTATAGGTTGTCCTATTATATCATCCAAATTAGCATGGCATGATTTAGATTATAAAGTGAGAGAAAATATTTCATTTTGAAGGTAACATATGTCATGCATCATATATTTTATATAGTAAGGATAGTAGTGGGTTTTAAAGTTTCATTCATTGGTTTCATCTCACCATACATCTTAAACATAGGAAAAATAAATTCATCAAAAACATTTATATATTTTCATTAGATATAATCACACTCCATATAAATATCATTACATAACTAAAAACTACCATGACATTTATTTTCTATATAATAAATAATATAATCACATTTAATTTATAGATAATAAGGACTAACAACACATTTTTTTAAATATAAGCATCATGTTTCCATCATGTTTCATTTCAAATGAGAAAATAGGAACATCACAATATTTTTAAATATAATTATCATGTAAACAAGAAGCAATAATATCATATTTAATTTGATTAAAAAAATTAATATCAAATTATAGTTAATGAAATTAAATAGAATTATATTTTGTATCACTAGAACCATTTTTTTACCCTAGTTTTATTTTTCAACCCTAATAGTATAGAAACATGAAATTTAATTTAGATATTTAGATATGGAATTAAAGCATACCTTTGGAAGAAAAATATTGAAACTAATTTCTTTGGTTTGATAAATTACATATGTTTAATATGATAATTATAAAAAAGGGATCAATACTTTTATTTTTTGGTTTAATTTTAGACTATGACTATATTTTTGAAGGGGAAATCAGAATAAAGTAGGCATGTGATTATTCCAGTTTAAGAACTATAATTCTATATATTAAAGATTATTTCCATTGATCTAGTTTAGTATCATTATTTGATATTGATATATTCTTATTGGTATAGACATGTGTTTAAATGAGGTGCTTTGACCATACAATCACCTTTTTCTATCTCTTTATGTCATTTAAATGTGATCATGTATCCTAATAATACATAAAACTCTATAATTCATCTCCATTAACCTTTAATCCCTAGGTGTGCTTGTGATATCTATAAACATGTCAAAACTATGAAAGCATAGTGGTATCAACTAACCCCAAGAACCCAAGTTTGATGATTGACCACTAACTATGTATCTAATATGTTCAGGAGGGGATACAAGACACACATAGTTATCCCACCTAGTGTGATTATAAAATGGTTCTCTTTCATGATATGCATTTAGCTAATTATTTTGATTTGATACTTGATAAATCTTTATTTAATTTGGCTTTAGTTTGCTTCAAACATGGGTTTTGAATACTACTAGAGATCGATTTTTAATTTTGGAATAATATGGTTTATATTTTGAATGTGAAATAGTGTATATATGTATACCAAGTAAATAATAAGTCCATTTTAAATGAGACCTTGAATTTTTTATAAATGATTCCAATTAGGTAATTTATTATGCCATCAATATGCTAGGAAAATGGGCTAACCCTGATGATAATTTTATTTTAAAAATTATTTGTTTCTAGGAGAGGTTTATTTCATACTATAATGGTTTGATATAGACCTAAAATAATGGAAAAGGCCCATGAATAAGTGGAAAAAAATAAAGGTATGAATATAAATGTGTGTGTGTGTGTGTGTGTGTGTGTGTGTATGAAGGATAATTAGTAGGTTTTAAATATAAAGTAAGGATAATATAGGTGTGTAATAGTATAATTAAAAGTTAAATTCAAAGAATAACATATAACTATGAGATAAGGTCATATTATGACCTTGTTTAGTCACTCAAGTAATGTGTCATAAATTATTGTTATGCTTGTCATTTTCAAATACTTAAGAACATATTTGAGTGTCTAAAAACTTCACCCTTTTATTATAGTAATATGATTACTAGATTAAAATTTTAAAATTTACATTAGTGCATATAACACACTTTGTATCTGGTATGAAGATATAATTATGTAGTTTAATCAAATAAAAACCTATAATATTGTGTAGTAAATGTACATAGATTGAAATTTTTAATATGAAAATGATATTTTTACATTCTAATGAGAAAAGGTCATATAATTATGTGTTTTTGAAAATAATTTTTCCCTTGTAACTTGTTATAAATTATGATTATGTGGTGAATAATTTTATAAAATTTTACTTCCTTGTTAAAGAATTGAAGAGTTTGGGTATTTATGCCCCATAATTTGTGAACTATGCATGTTATTTGTCTAGGAAGATAACTTGTCCCAACCATCATGAATATGGGGATAAGTAAAAAAATGTAATAATCTAAATAACTACATAGGTAAAATAGATAACCAATTAATGGGTTCACTCAAATAAAATTTAATGAACCACTACTAGTGGTTTATAGATTCAATTTTATATTTTTGCTAAAATTAGTTCAAGTTCTCTTGATATGAAAAAAATACATGATTGAAATGGAATGAAAAATTATCATGCCCTTATCATGAGTGAAGGTTTTTTCCTATGTTTTCACTTATTTTTTTTCAATGGATAATAAATGCATGATCAAAATGAACTAAAAAATATTCATGCCCCCATCATGGCCATATATCTGATAAGTGTGAAATGTAATGAAAACCATTTTTAATTCAATTTAAAATTATTTATTTGCATATGTACATGAACCAATATCAAGCCTCATGAATTTGAAAGTGCATGCATATACGTGAACTGGGACCATGATCTCTTTATTTATAGAAACTAATATATAATTGTATGCATCTATATTCTAATTTTGAGAACTATATCTCAAATTCATGTGTTTTTGGGAACCTATAATTCCAATTCATATAAATTGTGTACATATGGCTATGAATATGCACCCAAGAGTGTATGAATCTATACTCATGATTTTATAAAGTAATTGAATATGAATTTCATGTGCCCATATAATCTATATCTATATGATAATTTATATCATGTGACTAAACCATCTGATATTAGAACCATTTTTTATTTCTAAAATATACACTCCAATATAATTTTATTTTCATGGAGGATTATGTATCTATGACAAGACAACTTTAAGCACCCCCTTTTTATATGAAGGATGTGTCATGTATGCCAATAATATCAAAATAATAGTTAATTATATCATGTCATGCACAAATATAATATCATTTTATATCATGTGAGTAGGTAGAGAATATGTGATGATAGTAATGTATATTTTCATCATGTCATGTATGAAGCATATATAATGTAGGGCATATAAGTGTCATTTATAGATAAATGTAAATGAATCACATAATAGTAATATAAATGGATAAGAATACACATTAAAAATCATGATACCAATCTATGTCAGTAATCATAATAAGTGCAACAATCTCAAGTTTTATTGTCACACATATGGCCAAGGACCACATATAAAGGACATAAATATGTTGATCAAAAAATCCATGAGAAACATGCAAGAGGCTTGAATATTTCACATGAAATATGAAAGTTACACAAAAAATATACAAAAATAAATTATCCTATCATGTAAGAGTATAAAACCATCAATTAAGCATATACCAAGGGAGATACTTTACACCATCCATATGTATCAATGTCAGATCATAATATAATAGCATATCCATGTAAGAAAATTAAGATGTGAGTATCTAGTAAGACATGTGAAATAAATATAGGAATCTCAACATGGTATAATATTATATAAAGATATAACTTATAATATTTAAAGCTATGGAAAAAATTCTTATAGTGCTGACATGACCACTAGGTAGATGAAATCCAAACATCTGTTTGTCCATGTGTAACATATATGCCTTAAATCACACTTGTATACCATGAAATACATGTCTACATGAATATAATATGACATATACCAAACATGTGAAAAATAACATATGTAAATAGTGTAATATAATAATCATGTCATGATCATGTCATATTTTTCAATTTTTTTGAATATTTGAATGTATTGGAATTTTCTTGATTTTTAATATTTTTTTAAATATTTCAAGTTTAAAAAATCTAACCAATGATCACATCAATGGGAGGATAATTTGAAATTCATAAAATACATAGTGTAAGGATCCTTTGTTAAATAATAAAGGTACCAATTTTTGTCATATCAAAAGTTGGTAGGAAGTTATATGGTGTGACATAACTGTCATGATCATAGCTCATATAATCTGGTGTATGATGGGTAGCTCTAAAATTCTAATGAATATGTAGTGTCTATTATATAGTATGGGAATGTCTCAATACCTATGTTTACTATAAACAATGTTGAGTTGTATTTGGTTATAAAATGGGAAGTATTTTAAGAAATGATGACTTCTATGTCCTTGATTAAATCTATAATGTGATATGTGCTAAATAGTTAAGTTTCTATTAGGCTCAATTATGTTTCTCTCAACTAGGTATATGGAAATATCTTTCATAGATGTAACAACCATCTTTGTATAATGATTTTTAATAGGTGTAACAACCATATTTGTATAATTATATTGAATATGTGTAACAACCAAATACAGTGATGGTGGTGGAAGAAAAGATACCAATATTTTTAAATATTCAAAATAAACATGGGATGAATGAAGTTTTCCTATGTATAATTATGTATGGAAATATGTTGGATGCCTCATGTTAACATCAAACCTTGGGTAGATGTCACATTGGTTATTATAGAAGTGTGGATATAAGGATAGTACTAGGAATATAGGTTTGAAAACATAAATTACAAGTATTATCTAAAAATTATAGGTGTAAATAGTAATTATAACTTGTTATTATGATTGATATGTAGAAAGATTAGCTTTGTGTGTAGCCTTAGATTTTAGGATCAATTTTATAATTTTATTGAGATATTTAAAAGATTGACCAAGTCCCTAAAAAAAATTGGAAAACAATTTAACTTGGTTTGGATATACTCTATTAAATTCATTGGGATAAATTATATTTAGTCCCTCGTAACTATTTTGATTATTATGTTATGTTTATTGTATTTATTACCATGTTCTAGTGGAAGCATGTCAACATAATAATTTATTTTCACATATAATTTAATCATAAAAACAAGAAGAAACATTTAATGTATTTATTTTATATGAGGTAGGATTAATATAATTATAATATATATGGGTCCCACTTAATATAACACTACATCTTAGAGGGACACGAGAACTAGCATTCATAGATGATAGAGGATAGAATCATGCAAGTATGTAGATAGGTAAATCCCAAGATGATAATATTTATTTTCTTTTGT
>JARHVA010004972.1:1200000-1342500 GCA_037957365.1 Torreya grandis
TATTAAATTGAAGGGTATAACCTTGATTGATATTTTTCAAATTTACATGATTGATATGCTGTAAATATTTATTTTTAATATTTACAAAATCACATCTCATAGTTTTAATATTTTTCATAGTTATATGTATGTGAGAGACAATAAAAAAGTTTGATATATGGATATTTATTCATGAATGGGTCTTAGTGATGTAGAACAAAAAATAGTTGACAAGGTCAGATTAGGGCCTATTAGATACCCAGGTATTATGACTTAAGATATGTATCTCATGAATTCATTGGATAAGGTAGAATGAAAACATGTATACTTTATATATACATATAGAGAATATTAAAATGACTTTAGAGGATGTTTGGTAGATTTAGAGATTACCACTAGTGTAAAACTACATTTTTGTGTAAGGTGTGGAGGGAATAGGCCCATAATGGTATGATAATTGGTATATGATTTTCATTACCTGAGGATATAATTATACTTCCTATGATAAAAATATCTTGTTGTTGGACATTGTGATATTGGATGTTTTTTGGCTACAAAATTATTTATGTATTTTATTGGCTTCTTTTATATTAGTATAAAAAAGAGGTACAATGATTTAATATTACATGAACAATATTTTTAAGGATGTAAAGGTGAATGGGACCATGTACTCCTATGGGTGCACTATGTTGGTCCATTTGTATAGATATTTATATAGGTCGCATGATAGGACAACAATGGAGGCTTGGGATTGGCCACTCTTTTGCATGCATGGGCCTATGAGTATATAGTAGTTACATGACCAGTTGGGGATCCCTATAAATATCATTATAATCCAAAAACATATACTTATATGTGTGTTTTAATTTTACATATTGGTTATAGTACCATGGATTACCATATATTTATTGATTGGATAACACTTGGTTTACTTATATAGAGGTCATACATATGGTTTGCATTATGGACTGAGGATGCCATGAAAATACAACATATCAAGGTTAGATGTTTATTTTATGACATATTTTTAGCTGTTTATGATAGATGTTTTTATTATTATTCAAGGTCCACCTTTTCATATGAACTTATTTTGGATTTCCACAAAAGAGTTATAATGATTATTAGAGTAGTGTGATTGAGGTTTATGTCATGTACAACCTATTAAACTTATCCATATCAAATTGGTTTTGTGAAATTTACTCTACTTAACTAATTTTTTTAGTAGTTGACAATATATAGGGTATAATCACCCCATGTAACTCCCCAAATATTTAATAATTGGCATCTTAGTTCGTCAACCCATAATTATATTATTTCCTTGAATTAATAGTTTCAATTAATTCAATTATCTAGATTATTTTAGATTTTATTTCATGAGTGGGCATTGTTTTTGATTAATTAAGGTGGCAAACTAGGGGCCAAACCCTATATAGTCAGAAAAGACAGGAAGGCTAGAAAACAAAAGATGCCAGCACCGATCCAATGGCATAGTCGAGAAACGCAATTAGAAGCAAAATAAAACACTGGAAAGACCAGAGTCAGAAAGGATGAAACCACATAACTATATAATTAACAAGATCCTTAAGATTCTCATTGTCCACATTGTCAGCATTCCCTAGAATACCCACCGCTTCCAACATAGTCATATTCAACAGAATGTTATTTCAAAGGCCTTTGGCGAAGACCTTTTCCAACTTTTGAATGTGGTCCTTCAAGGCCCCAATTTCTATTTTCCAGTCATTCTCATTCTCTAAACCGTCACCAACTTCTTCAACATGCATCTTCTCCTTATTATCAGTAGTTCCCCTAGAATCAGTACCCTGCTCTTCAATTACCTCAAAAACTCGAGAATCCTATTTCTCACCAGTGTCCTCCAAAATTTATTGAATTTTTGGCTCTTCATACCCTTCATCTTGGGTTTCATCATCAGAAGCACTTTCAGAATACTCGATCAACCTTATCTTTAGGGCTAGTTTTCCAGTAATCCACCTCAACCTATGCACTTCTGAACGGAAACCATCCTTACTGATTTTGGAGGGCCTGTGGGGTTTCCCACATTGCCCCCCACATGGCCCCATCTAAATTTTTGTGGGTCCCTTCCTTAGTCTCTTCAAAATTTCATTTTTCTCCATCAACCTTCCTCTTCCTTCCCTTTTTGCTCACAAGGGAGCTCAGATTATTAACAAGGGTCATAACAGGGGTGGAGAGGGGGCATCATTGGTCTTGGTAGGAGCAGGGGAAACCCATGATTCATCAATTGCATTGCCAAAAATAGGGTTTGAGAGAATGTCTTCATTGGCACCACTGATATTTAGGTTTGGCTTAAGGGAATAGTGGAAATTATAGAGACAAACAAAATTCCCCTGGTGTAGGGGAATAGGTTTTAAGTCTAGCTTCTTGGCCATTTTGGCTATCACCCTCAGGATAGTGTGTTTTAATGAAGACAATAGGTAGAAGGGAAAGTTGATAATAGCATTGCATCTAAAATGATTTAATAAAGGAAGGTGATAGTTATAAAACCTAGTATATCACCCCTCGAGAGTGAAGTATTTCATAAGAATGAAATAGACACCATCCCATGGCTCTGGTAGTTTGGTGTGCTCGAACCCTCCTTGATATGAAACAAATTCTTCTCCTTCACCCAAAAATAGTTTGTGACTAGCCAAATCCATGATTTTTGTTCTCCTTTGGAGCTTTAAACCCTACATGGTCATTCTTGTGGCCATTAAAATCACCTTTTTAGAGATTTCAAAGGTAATACCCCCCACAGTGACCCATTTATTCAACCAGGATCTTGTGAACTACTCAGACAAATTTTTGTCATAACCATTTAGCCTTTCCAAGTACAGGTTGATACCTCCTTTATTGTAATGCTAGACTAATGGGTTGTCCTTAAATTTTTAGTAAGAGACTAGTTCAGTATTAATATGATCTCCCCCCATTTTTTATTTGCAGACCCAGCCAATGCAATTCCCAATTACCGCCTTGAGCTTCAAACAAGTAACTAGCCCTCAGTTTCATTTGCACTAAATGTTAATGTGAAGGCTCATTTTACAAAATGGCCCACCATGGTGACATCTAATCTCATGCTTGAAAAAAACTTCCCCTTGGTTTTGATGATGTGACTCTCACACCTCCACCTCATGATACAAGGAATTAATCATGACAATCAAGTAAGTACTAAGGTTATCGTTTTCTAAGATCTGCAATGACCTTATCCATGTGGACCACCTTTGAAAGCTATCTTCATCATCAATGTGCATCATTCATGCTCCATCATCTCGTTTTGAATTATATCTCTAATGTTTAGGGGTATTTGAGCCCCTATTTGCCATACCCTCCATCCTGAGAATTGCTAACCATGGTTGGCACAAGCATCAGCGACCCTGTTACCTTCTTTGTAGGTGTGGGTAATCTCAACTTCAAAAAACTTTTGTAAAAAAAACTAGATGTCTGTAATGATGTCTTTTAGATGGATACCAATGTTAGATACTTTATTAATGGCATCTATGACCAACTTAGAATCTCCCTAAATAATCAACTTTCTAATTCCTAGGGAGATAGCTAACTTTAATCCCCAAAGTAAAGCCATAGCTTCAACATAATTATTGCTCTGGAAACCAATGCCACCAGCATAGATAGCAAACACCCCTCCTTTTTCATTCCTTATTATTCCTCCTCCACTTTCTTTACCACTCAACTTGGAAGCCCCATCAAAATTGAGTTTCATCCAATTAGGTTTAGGTGGTATCCATTTAGTAGGAAGTCTCTAAATAATTTTGGAATTATCATGAGTTGGCATTGTTTTATACATGTTTTATTTTAGTTTATTCATGGAAAATTTTTGAAATTTTTGTAACACATGTAAAAATAAAATGTGATTACTCATAAGTACCAAATTTCTTCTTTTATCCTTTTAATCTAACATTTTCAATCCTAGACAAAAGGGGGTAACATTTTTATATGCCTCTAATTTTGGTGAATTTTGGTTAGTAACCTAAATAATTGTTAATATTTAAAATAAATAATTTATTTAGGGTTCACCCATATTCTATCATATTAGTGGCATGATAAATTACATAATTTGATTATATACATGCATACATGCATAATTGCATACAAATAAAAATGCATACATATATGTAATAAATTATAAAGGTCTCACTTAATAGGAAACTTGGAACTTATGTAGTACACATATATACACTATTTCACATTGAGAAAATATTCCCTATTCTTTCCAAATTATGAATCTATCATTGGGAGTAGCCAGGATAATTCTAAATGATATAAAATCCAAGTCAAATAAATCATTGTCAACTATCAAATCCAAACCATTAGTTACATACATATAGCATAGGATCATAATTACATAATCACATAAGGTAGGATAACTACTTATTGATTGATTTACATATTTAGAGTGTTAGATATGTAGGCAATGGTTAATCATTTAATGGAGGTGATTGGGGTTAGATAAATCAATTACACTTTCCTAATTTTATAGGTCTTTATCCGTAAGTATACTTAGGTTTTGTGATGAAATTCATGTATATAGATATATGAATCAATACATAGATATAAAATATATTTAATTATCAAATCATGACAAAATGAACCCAAATCAATTAAACACACACAAAAACATGAATTTCCATGTGAAATCATCTACAAGGTTAAAAACCCACCAAAAATGATTTTCATTATTGAGAAATAAAGTACCCCAATATAAATTATCTTCTCACTTCTCTCCAAAAAAACCTTCACAAAACTCTTGAGTGCATTTCTATGAATAATCCCATGAACACAAATGAATATCCAATAGTTATAAACCTTATTTTATAGTGAATTTTGAAAGGAGGTGAGGAATTTTAATAATAGTTCCAACCATCCTGAAGAGTCAATAAATAAAATATTGATAAATTCTTAAATATAATAATGTTTATTTATTGACATGAGGTTTTAACCTCATTTTAATAAATAATATATTATTATTTTCAAATAAATCAGTAATATAGACTAACGGTTAAATAATCACCACTTAGTCATTAGATGATCTAACACTCCCCCTTAATGCTAAGTGAGGATAAAATCCATAATAACCATAAAGTAATTATATTATGTACAAAATTAAAGGATTTTAAAACCTTCATCATGCCAAAAGTCACCTTTGGAAACAAAATAAATTATAATCCATAAAATATTAAAAATTAAGTTTAGGCTAGCATGATTGTGAGATTACATCTCATTATTTATCATAAAAATCACTAAGCATATTTGGATACTTTTATAACATAAGGAACTCCATTACAAATTATGTTTTTAAATGTATTGGGGTCCAAAAGTAAAACTTCTACACAATGTTTACTTAAATCACATAACTTCAATATGAAGTTTTTATAATGATTTAAAATGAGAAGAAGTATAAATAATAATAAGTAACATATGGTCATTATGAAGTGACATTATCATGCACATGCACCCTCAATGGAAACTCTAAGAGGCATAACATTGCATGAAACTAAAAACATTTAATAGAACCAAGAGGTTTTTTGAAGACATCTATCACTTTTTCATTTGTAGGATAGAAATTTAGATTAATATCACCATTAAGGACTTTATCTCAAATAAAATGCAAATGAAATTTGATATGTTTAGTTCTTTGGTGTTGCACTAGATTTTTATCCAAAGTTATACAAATTTGGTTATCACAATGAAGGATGGTACTCTGAGAAACATCCAAATGATATTATTCCAATAGAATTCACAACCACATGAATTATTTAGTACATTATATATCAATTTTTTACTCTAATTATATATAATATAGAGAGATAGTAGGTTATTTCTTTCTAGTCTAAGTGATAGTTTTAGACAAACAAAACTAGCCATAATTGGATTCTGGCACTAAACATCCTAAATTTTTAAATTAAGCCTAAAAAATAATAAACATCCAAAATTTGGTTGTGCATCATTCATCAAAGCTCATAATCATGTTGAGGCACACCTACTTGGGATAATATCTCATATACCATACTAACCTCTCATGAATTCATTCCTAATCACCTTGCAACATAACAACTATAAATTTGGCCTATGGACCCATTAAGTGTGGCACTACAATAAATATTGAAATAACTAAAATTCTAATAAATTTGAATTAATAAATTAAACAAGATTAAATACCTAGTTAAATTATCGATTTGAAATTAATGAATATCTAAAAATGCAAATTCAAAAATTTAAAATATCAAACCATTTCATCATTGCCTTTATGAGTTGTCAAGATATTTTAAAATATCCTAAAATATTTAATTTTGAGATCCATGCCTAGTAATTGAAAATCATAATTACTTGATAAATATTAACTCAACTGGAGTTAGTCTCAACTTACCTAGGTTTATTTTGAACCTATTACATATTTAAACTCAACCTTAACTCATCTTGAGCGAGATTTAATTCTTAAGGATATAAATACAAGGCCATGATTATTGAATTCTAAGTTATTTTTGGTGAAAATTTATTATGCACAAATATTTATAATAATCTTGGATATTATAGATTTATTATGTAGGATTTACTCCATAAGCCTCATAGAAGTAATGTTACCATGACCAAATATTAAGACAAGAAATCAAAGCCAAGGTGCCAAGGAGAGAAGAAGACAAGCAAACTCCATTTTCAAAAACTTCTTAATGGACAAACTGAGAAAGACATTAAACAAGCCATTTGGAATCTCCAAGGAAGGTAAAAGAATGTGTTATTTTATGTTTTTTTTGTTATTTCATATGTTTAATTGTTACCTAAGATCTCCCTAGTGTCTAGGCTAGAGGTGTTATGATTTTAGTGTATTGTTTGGAGTTTTATTTCTTGAACTAACACGATACTAACCTCCATTCTATGTAATCCTTGATCACATGTTGGCACACCCAATGGGACCTAAGCTAAATTAAGTTACTCTTGAGGCCTTTTATATATTTCTCCTAATAATTTTCATTTAAAATTTCAAGATTGATGATTAAAATAAGTGAAAACTGGAGGCTTGAGGACATTTTTTTTAAATTCACAAAGTTACTTTATATAGTCATGATTTTGATCTCTAAAATCATGATATTTCACAATATCTCTAATCTTATAGTCATGATTTTTTCATATTTCTTGAATTTTTTATTTCAACCATATAGGTTTTGGCTAATGGTTTATGCTTGTGTTAAAAATCATGATATTATAATGTCATGACTTTGCAAGTTGTGATATCATCATAATTTTAACAATATTACATTTTCATGACTTATTAACTCATGGTATTATCATAGTTTTAGTGGTATTATCATAATTATAGTGGTATTACTTAAACTTTAATTATATTATGTTTAACCACTATGATTAGGCTAACTACTTTATGTTTACCAGGTTAAGTTGCATTATTGTCCTTAAAGTAGCGACATTGCCTTTATTTTTGTATTATTATGCTTAGAATAGTGATATTGTGTTAAATAATTTATTTTTAGACAAGTAATGATATTGTCCTAACTAGTGCATTTTTGTAGAAAAAGTCACACTATTGCTCTGTGTTTTTGCAGCTTTGCACTTTGTGTAAAATCTTAGAAACCTAAGAGCTAGATTTGAAAATCCATTTGTTAACTCATATTTTGATTCTAAGCACAAGGACCCCATAACATGTTTTATATGACCCAAATTCTGAAATAATACATTTAACACACTCTAAAGTTACAAATTTCACATTTTTAATTGGTGTTTTAAACACTTGTTTCTTAAGAATTTTTCACTTTTCAAAAAAATTCAACAACAAACACTAAGGTGCTCAAAAATTATAAGATATTTCATTTTTGTGTTACAAAACTAAACTCTCACATTAGTTAGATACTCATAAGTGTTTTTTTTATGCTTGTTTTTTTAAAGTTCTTTTTTAGAAAAATGAGTGATGGATGTATGCTCTCCCCCTGTCCCCTTTAGGGAACTTAGACGATCAAAAATTCTCATTCTTTGTATTTATAATTTTTTTCTAAAAGTGTGAAAGAAAATTAACTAAGGCCATTCCCAAAATCCATATGATTTGGGTGACCCCCAAAATAACCCTAAAGTCCTTCCACTTATCTTTATTTTCATGCATTTGGGCTTGTGAGTGGGAGTTCATCACCTCCTCACGAGTTCTCTATAGAAGCATTGACCTGGTAATTCATCTCTCGACATTATTTCAACCCCACTCCACAGTGGGGTATATAAATTTAATGTGACCCATTAGGTTGATTGTTTTGATCAGTTAAAAAAACTCCATTAGTGGTACTCATCCTCAAAACATAGGGGCAACTCAAACATTACATTACACAAAATAAGTGATGGATGTAGTTATGAAAAGGAAAAGACCTATTCACAACAAGCCAATTGACACAAATCCAAATGATTTGATTGCATCTTTGGTGTTAACCTCTCTTGGGACCATATAGAAAATAATTAAAATTAATAGTTTAGATAACTTCACTTACCATAGATATACTATTGATGCAAGGCAAGTATATCAAATATCCATATCACTATATGAACTTTTGAGAGAAGAGGGGGTTGGTGATAAAAACTCTACTTTTCATGTACAATTAATTTTTAGATTAACAATTTAAAATCATCTCAAGATAAATTATATAGATGATATTTTATAGTATAATGAAACCTTGTGAGTTTTAGGATTTAGGACGTTACACTTAGGTGTTTTATCATTTTGTCTTTACATACATGGTATTTAGTTGAAACTATTTGTTTGTCATACCATGTCAAAAATGATTCTTTTTTATACATCACTCCTTTGTTTTATGAGGCATTATATGATCTATTTGACATGATACCATTGCCTTAATATTTTAAAAAACTTCTATCTGTATGTAACTTATTTGAAAAGGGTGTTGTTACACTGCCCAATTCACTTCAAATCTTGAGACTTTGAGTCTTGAAATGAACCATTCATCATACCTTTAGAGAATGATAATGTCATTACGATATTAAAATCATTCCAAAGACTTGTTACCTTATGTCCAAAATTATAATTTTAAAGCCAGGTGTGCCTTTTAGATGTATGTATAGTACCATCATGATGTTAATTCTTGTCTATCTTGTTGTCTATTTTAAAAATCCTAATTTTATAAGTTGAGTTTGAAATTAGTCTTGATAAGTTTAGATCTAAATATTAACTAGTTTATATTTAGACCTTGTGTAATTTTGTCTTAGATCATTCAATTTTTATATTTTGGTTGTGTAGCTTAGGTTAATTCTTTATTCAATTTGAATACTATTTTTTTGACTAGATTTGGGGAAGTGGTCTATTTCCCATATGCCTATTGTTTCATGTCTTTTTCAAAATGACCAAGTTCATGTTTAAATCTAATTGCCTAGTTTATGTCAAAGTGTTTCAAATTTGTTATATTAAATCTCTTACCTTGTTCTTTTAAAGTGTACCTTTTCCAAAAGATATATCAATACCTATTTTGAACCTAGATTCTGTGCCTTATTTTCCAAAATAACTAGTAACTTTTTTTTCTTTATACCTAGTTTAGAATTGTTTGAGACACTTTGTACCTAGTCTTAGAATTTTTATTTTATTTAATCCACTTGAACTTTTGTGTAAGACATTTGAAATTAGACCTTTTACAGTACTTGGTTTTATCTCAAGTTTTTACAATAACCATTTTAAAGAAACATATCCATTTCTTACACCAAGTTAGACTATGTTCTAACCATTTCTCCTTTGGACCTCATTTTTAGGATTTTGTATAATTCTAGGCCTTTTTGAAAAATGTTCATCATTGATTTGGATATGTCTCATTACACTTGTAGTGGAGACATGTACAATCCATGATATTATCATGTGGTCACAAAATATGACTTTGATCAAGACCCCTATGGTGACAATGTGGATTGTGAGATGGATCCATATCCTCCTTAAAATACTCAATTTTAAGAAAAAAGCTAAGATCCTCAAGAATAGTATTCAATGATACCTTTTGTAGGCCAATAAAAGTACCAAGTTTTCCTATTCAATGATAATAGTACTTGATCCCCTACCAATACCATTAGCCCTCCTTTATATTGTATGGGTAGCATAGCTCCATATAGTCCAAGGATTACCAATACAAGACGTCATATTTTGGCTCGTGATAGAAACCATGATTCATAACACCCTACCATTACCATATTAGGACCTCATCCATTGGCTTATGTAAGCAAACAAGCTTAACAATGCCCTACCATTACCATTTCAGGACCTCATCTTTTGGTTCATGATAACAACCAAGATTCATAATGCCCTACCATTATCATACCAAGATCTCATCCTTTAGCTTGTGACAACAACCATACTTTGTAAAGCCCTACCATTACCATTATAACACCTCATCCTTTGGCTCATGATAAAAAAAAAGCTTTACAACACCCTACCATTACCATTATAGTCCATTCTAAGTATGATAACTTGTTATCCCAATAATGTCTCACAAGTGCAAATAAATGGGTAAGTTATTATCCTAGACTAGCAACCAATCTTTGTTAATCCCATCATAGATGAGCCTATTTACAAATGGATCATTATTTAGTTACCAACCATTCATCATCCATTTATATCCATCCCCCATTTTATAAAACCTATTCTAGTCTTTGAGCCATAACAAAGCCAATCATTACCTCTCCAAAGCTAATCATTCAAAGACCAAGATGTGTTCAAAATTGGTATTTTACAACTGCTTGTAAACTAAGGCTAAGAGAACTAACCAATCCAATATTTTTTTATTGAAACACCTATTTGTGGCAAGTCAAGCTATGATGAATAACCTTTTGATACTATCCCTATTGTCAAGGAGTCTCACTCTGACAAACCAATCTTTATTAAGTTACTTCTTAATGATTATAACCACCTTTGGGCAAAACATTATCTCAATTATTGACATTATCTCAATTATGGATTTTGTCAATATTTGGATAAGCTAGTTTCTATGGATTTGTCTATTGACCATTTTTCCCTCATTGAGGCATCTCACTTTGATAAACTACTCTCTATGAATCCCATTAGGGCATCATAATTCATTACTTGTCCACTATTAAACATTAAATAAGACATATTTGTAGTATTATCTACACCATATGAAGAACCAACATTTAAGTTAGGTTATATTCTTGAATTGACTTTAGATTTGGCATCATAAGCAAAATAAATGTTAGTCTCAACATCAAATTTAGAGTCCTTTGGGTTAGACTCAGCTTCAAAATCTGAACACATTTGTGGTTGTTAAAATATTGGTTATCATGCCTTGTAGATCAATTTGAATACATTTATGATCCTTCCATAATTTTTGAGGATGATTAATTCAACATCAACACAAGTTATCCTATTAACTTTTATGAGGATTATACTACCTCTTTCCATTCCATTACCATTCCACATGCCATTAATACCAACCAACCTAGCCATTATATTAACATATCACCTCCCACAAGTGTCAATTGGGACTAATATAGTCACACCTTCTTGAACTACATCCATGATGACATATCAATTGAATAATATTATGGGGGCGAAGACCATATTTATGTAGATGAAGAATAATATCCTAGTGAAACCTTTTTGAAGGTGAAAGAGGGCAATCAAAGTCCAAAATCATCATCTTCTAGTGAATTTTTTTCGAAGGTGATAAAAGACAATAAAAATTAGAAGTTGACATTATTTAGTGAAAAATTATTAGAGCCACTATGGGATAGTCAAGACAACTCTATTGGTGAAAATATTTTTGAGGTGCTAATAGATGAACATAATAATTCTTAACTACTTGATGAAGACAACATCAATACAACTTCCAATATATAACATAATCAGATGGAAGCTACTCTCAAGACCAAACAATAGAAAAATATAGTGGTCCTGTCAAGAGCATATTTAGAAGTCTTCAACCCCACCAAAGCCAAAGTTATGTTTAATCTAGAATCAATAACATTATATGTGCCTAAATATCCCAATATTCATTTTTTTCCTAGCAATTATACATTCTAGTGTCATCCACCTTTACATTTCCAAATCAGATCTATCAAAAATTATTTATCCATATTTACCATCCCTAGACATGCTTGACTTTGCAGAGGCTATGAAGACATCTTGTCTCAATGTTTGAAGGAAATAGATTAAATGACCAATAATGAACACAACAACATTATCAGAGTCCAATCTATAGTAGGTTCTATATAGATCAAATATTTAGAAGAGGTGTGAGTTAGAAATTTCCATGATTTTGGTTGTATTATATGTTGATTAGGATGTGCATCTCCACATCAGTAGGAATAATAGAATCATTTACATTACCGTTCCAATTACCCTGACCTTTTCATTTACCATTCACCTTGTCATTACTTCATACCCTACCATTTACCTTACCTTATTAGTTATGGATAACCCTATTACCATTATTTTCAATTACCATCCTATCATCTTCTTTATATCATACCCTATACCATTATACCATACTACCCTACCATACCTTCATTATTGATCAAACTAGTTTTTACCTACCTTAACCAAACCTTTTGACCTTGGTTCCATTGGTTCTTGAGACACCTTCTATGAGGGGATTTTACTCTAGTTTTAGTAATCTCATAATTACATATTTAAATGGTGGTATGTGAAATTAATATAAAAGTGGATCTAGTAATTAAATCTTCAATTTATGCGTGATTGGTACCATTGATTATAACTACTTTTGGGCAAATCAGTATCCCACTTTATGTTACTAATTACAACCACCTATGGGAAAATTAGTATCACTAACCTATGTCATGTTCCTAATTATAACCACCTATGGGAAAATTAGGAACAACACCATTATCATGACTTCTCACATCACCTTACCCTTACTATTATCAGTTTTCTTTCCATTTTCCTACATTCATGAACTTTTTACTACCTATTTAGATCTTACCACCTTTTATGTAGGTATAACTATGATGACTTGAGGTCCGAATGGAACTATTTAGGTTAGGCTTGATTCACATTGAGGTTAGCTTAGTCCCCCTTTTCTATATGCTCTCACAATTTTGTGAGTAACCTAAACTAATGATCTTACAATTTTGAAAGTAGTATCTTGTAAATCTCTAATGAGTTAAGATACATAACATTTTCCAACAACATTCAAAATATTTCAAAATCCTAAAAATTAGAAAATTGGTTTCCCATCTCCTAGAGAGATATAACAACTCAAAATCTAATAACATCTTCCTTATTTAAACATAGTCAATCATCCTCGTGTGCCCTACTAGGTAAATCTATTGTTAGTTCCAATGCATTCTAGTACCATTAGGGTTGCGACCTTCCCTTTGCATTTATCATTGATTGGGGGCACAACCTTTTTATCATCCCATTAAGACTTCACATGTAGATATTGACTTGGTAAACAATAAGATACTTTTTGTTTCTTTTATTTTCAATTTTTCTTTGTATTTATTTGCTTAGTTGTTTTTTTTATTTTTTTACCTATTTGTTTGATTTTTTTGTTGTACCTTAACTCAGTATATGTGTTCATTAGATGATTCCTTGAATATTATTCTTGAGTCCATCCATATTCATATGTCAACATTATCATCATGGTCATTATCATTGGTGCATTATTTTCAATTATTTATTAGATTGGGAGTTAGTCCTAATTTGTATTTCATCTATGTCATCATGGTGTTTTATATCATGATGTATACCATCATGTGCTACAATAAAATTTAGCTCAAGAAATATTAAAAGCAATAGAGACATAGAAACTTCTCCCACTTCACCTTGGAAAATCCTCCTACCCTCCTTGATTGACTCAACCCATTGACCATTATATTTGTATCAATGTTAATAAGGACAAGAATATCCACATTGACAAGTAAAACTAAATCAATAACATTTATTAATTCTTATTATTATATTCCTCATTCCATTCTCTCCCACTTATGGGTGAACTACATTGTCTTGAGGTCCCTTTTGACTATGTATCCATCATTTGGATACATGACATATCTCAGGTTAGCTTAGCCACCATTATTCTTCTAATCATCTCTTTAATCACTTTCCACATCATTATGTGCTTGGTTATTTTTAGATTCTTCAATCATTAGACCATTTCATCTATGTTTGTGCTAATTTATCTTTAATTTATATGATATGTTATATCCTTGAGTTATGCTTGCCAATCTTCCCTACTCAGGCACAACCAAAAATCATTATTCAATCTAAGTCATATTAATTCTTATAACCACCTATAGGTAAATCATTGTTTCAACTCATCCTCCCTATTAGGGCACATGCCTGTGCCATTGATTTTAATTGCCTATGGGAAAATCAATGCTTTTTAAATCAATGCATGTGATCTTAATTTGATTAATCTCACTCATGGTTTAATTTTATTCTTCTTCTTGATTCTTTTTGAGATACTATCCATCAATCATATATGTCATCCACTCCCTCAAGGGGGCATCATTATAAGCTTACCAAACATTATTTGGAGCTTTTTATTAAATCATTATCTTATTTATTTATTAAAGACTTTTTGCATTCTTTAATAACACATCAATGTTCCTATAGCTTATAATTCCTTCCTAAACAAGGGACACCCAAATTCAGTCATAACTGGATTTTGATCCAACTTTAGATCAATTCCTACCAACCATTACATATCAATATTAAGAATCACTAAAAATCCTAAATTTGGTTGTGCATCATTCACCAAATCTCATAATCATGTCAAGTCACACCTACTTCGGATAATATCTCGTATGCAATACTAACCTCTCATGAGTTCATCCCTAACCACCTTGCAACACAACAACTATAAATTTGGCCTATGGACCAATTATATAGGGAACTTGAATAAATCTTGAAAGAACTAAAATGTTAATAAAATTTAATTAATAAATTAAATAAGATTAAATGCTTAGTTAAATTATCCATTTAAAATTAATGAATATCTAAAAATAAAAATTCAAAAATTCAAAATATCAATCCTTTTCATCATTTTATTTATGAGTTATCAATCTCTTTGAAAATATCCCAAAATATCTGATTTTGAGAGCCATACCTAGTAATTGAAAATCATAATTACATAACTATTAACATAACTAGAGTTAGTCTCAACTCACCTAGGGTTAGTTTGAACCCATTCCATATTTAAACTCAACCTTAACTCACCTTTGGTGAGAGTAATTCGTGAGTATATAAATACAAGTCCATGTCTATTAAATTCTAAGCTATTTTTGGTGAAAATATATGCACAAATAACTTCAACAAGCTTGGATATTGTAGAGTTATTATGTAGGATTTCCTCCATAAGCTTCATAAAAGTAATGTTACCATGCCCAAATCTTAAGCCAAGAAATCAAATCCAAGGTCCCATGTAGAGAAGGATCCAAGAAGAATTCATTTTTAAAAATTAATTCATGTAAAAACTAAGCAAACCATACAATAAACCATTTGGAATCTCCAAATAAGTTAAAATAAGGTATTATTTTATGTTTTTTTTGTAGTTTCATATGTTTAATTATTACCTAAGCTCTCCCTAGTGTCTAGGCTATAGGTGTTAGGATTTTAGTGTGTTGTTCTAAGTTTTATTTATTTGATTAACATATGACTAACCTCCCTTCTATGTAATTCTTGATCACAATATCACGTTCTCTAAAATTTAACACATATCTAGCAGTAGATTTGTGACCTAACACATCATCAGTATAGTTAGCATCACAATAACCATATAATTTATCATTATCAATGGAAGAATACAATAAAATAAAATTAATTGTTCCTTTGATATAATGAAGAATACATTTAGATAATTTCCAATGATTGAAATAAGTATCTTGCATAAATCTATAAGCAATACTAACAACATATGAAATATATGTCCTAGTAATGGTTAGGTAAATCAAACTTACAATAATTTATCTATACAAAATAGGGTTAGTTTTTTCACATGCATGTTTATGATTAAGTTTAATACCAACTTCAATAGGAGTAATGGTATATTTAAAATCCAACATGTTAAACTTAACAAGTAGATTATGTGCATACTGAGATTTTGATAAATTAATTAAATTTTTATCCTGAAATATAGCCATTCTTAAAAAATGATTTAGAATGCCTAAATCAGTCATTTCAAACATTTTACTTTGTTTAATTCATACATAAATACTAATCAATAAATAATCAACATATAATATAATCAACAAAACATTACTAACTTCTAATAAGTTGTCTATACAAAGTGGGGTTAGTTTTTTCACATACAGGTTTAGGATTAAGTTTAATACCAACTTTAATATGAGTAATGGTATATTTACAATCTAAAATGTTAAACTTACCAAGAAGATTATGTGCATACTAATATTTTGATAAAATAATTGAATTTTTATCATGAAATATATCCATTCTTAAAAAATGATGTAGAATGCCTAAATCAGTCATTTCAAATGTTTCCTTATATGTTTGAATTAAACTAGTTAGATCACCAATAATCAACAAATCATCAACATATAATATAATTAGAATCAAATGACCATTTTTAACTTTAATATAGAGATCATTATTTTAATAACAATTAGAAAAACTCAATTCTTTGAAAAATTTAGTGATCTTAAAATAGCAAGCTTAAGGATCTTGTTTTAGACCATACAAATGTTTATTTAACTTGCATACATAATGTTATTTATTAGGGTTAGTGAAACCTTTAGGGTGAATCATGTAGATTTATTCTTCTAAATCACCATTTAGAAATACATTCTTGACATCCATTTGGTGGATAACCCAACCATTTTAGTCTATAAGAGAAACAAGAAGTCTAATAGTACTCATTTTTGTTACAAGAGAAAAGGTTTAAACATAGTCAATCTTGGGTTTTTTAATAAACCCATTAGTAACTAATCTAGATTTAAACTTGTCAATTTTACCAATTGAATAATATTTGATTTTATAAATTCAACTACAACTAAAAATATGCCTTTCAAGTAGAGGATGTACAAGATCCTAAGTCTAATTTTTAATCAAGGAATTATATTCAACTTGCACAGTAACATTCCATCTATCATCTTGAATATCTTCCTCAAAAAATTGAGGTAAACATTCATACATAGTCATTAATGCATGATAATAATGTTGATTTCTAGTTAATTTATTAAGATTATCAACATTATAAGATTGAATAAGGGATTCTACCCATTTAGGTCTTTTATCTTGAATTTAAAACTCAAGGGTTTTCTTAGACTCATATTAGGGTTTTGAAAACCAACTTTGGGTAAAACATATTGGTGAACCCATACACTAATTGACCTATGATAAAACCCAAGGTTGTGTATACACATAATTTTTCCAAACTTTATAAATTACTAATGTTTTCCCTCTTGCAATAACCTTTCGAGTCTCAATGTATCTAAGCGTATGTCTTAAAGGGTGCACTAAGAAAGGGGTGGTCAAACTATTGGTTCTTTGTAGGATTATTTTCCCCTATACCACCACCTATTATCTACACAAACACCTATTACTCACTTCCTTAATCCTTATATCCTCTCTTCCACACTCTTCCAATATTTTACCACCTTCATTAGCCCATTCCTAAGCCTAAAAACCTTATTGATAGTTTATGTTACACTATCATCCCCATAAACCATGTATTCAAGTTGATAAAACATGTTAAGGGACTAGATCAGCTCCTCGTGGACCTATACCAAAACTTAATTTGTTTTTATCAATAATAATAATAATATATCTAATTGGGCTAACCCTAATATATATCATTCCAATATTAGTCCAAATCTAAGTAGTTTGATTTTAACTAGGTGTTATCTAGGTTGCTAACAAAAATCAAAAGAGATCTATTGGTCTTTGTTATTACAATGTAACTTTATTTTATTCCCTACCTTACTCCCTCATTTTAAACTTTTTTTTATAATGAATTACTTTAGATTAATGTTCATTATGTATATCCATTTTTTTGTTTAATATTTTAGGCTTATATTGGAAAATATAAAGCAATTTACATCATAACATATTCAGGTAGATTATGTCACTATCATATTCTTATTGTTCTTACAGTAGGGTCTTATTTTAGACTAGAAGGTCATAATTTGTATCCACATAAACTCTCCATAAAAATTGAGAGAAACCCTAAGGTGTCACTATCGTATTCACTTTGTCCATATAATCTGATAAATGTTATTTTATTATTCGCATTACATACTAGACATAGACACAAATCAATAGTCTGTAAGGACCTAAGGATAAATATAAATATTCTCAACCTATTATTTCCTATCATGCATGGTTAGGTATTAATAATCCTCCAAATATTAGGGTGGTTAATTTCCTCAAGAAATATAAGTTGACTATATCTATTTACTCTAGGAAGAAACACAAATTCATCAGTAGTAAGTTGGCTACTCAATTAAACTATTTCATTTACCCAGACCCATAATTTTAAATCCTAATTACAAGTGTGGGTATAGTCAATAATTCTTGTAGATGCCATCGTATATATCTATGGGAGATTACCTATTATATTATTATATTATTTCATGTTTTTTGTTATCATGGATGGTAATAGCATTTTTTTAGATTGTAATGTCTCACCACTTTATGCATAAATGAGATGAATTTATAGTAACTATTCATTCTCATTCATTTAAAAGGAAGGACATTTAAACTGCATGATTTGTTGGCTAAATCTACACAATTAGTTAGTTTTCACCAAATGATGAAGATGATCAAAAAGGTGAAAAGTAAGTATTGTGTGACTATTTTACATATAATTTAAACCAAAAAAGGAGTCTATCCATATTAAATTATAACTATTGGAGTCTAACCATTTTTTCTTATACATCCACTTGACTCCTTTGACATTTTTACTTTTGTATTAGGCTTTATAATAGGGCTCATTACTGCCTAGGTGAACCCAAGGCCTCCCTAAGCTCGACACACATTCTCAAAAATTGTACTATTTTTTATTAAAATTTGATTGAAGTATATATAGGAAGAGTATTTAAAATTATATTTATTATATTATTTTATAAAATTTTAGTGTTATAATTTGAAAAACTTGTTTGCCTGAACAATAGTCATGTGTGCACTCCTTTAGCAAAAGGCTCACTGACATTACAACTAGGCATGCTCTAGCAGGGCCAAATGTATTAAAATAATCTAGGTAGACTATCTGAATATTAATGATTTCATAACATAAAGTGATAAACAATGACTAAAAGGCCCAAGCCAACACAAATAAATCACACATTTTAGATAGAATAAAAATATATATTAAACACTATTAATATTAAATAAATAAAAATAAAGATCTTCATAAATGAAAGTAATAAATATGGTCAATGATTTAGACACTATAACTTACACGGTTATGATCTGTTAGCACTCTATAGTGTATGTTTAAGAAAACTAAGAATATATAGGAATAGGAATATATATAGTCAAACATGTTTGATGGTTTTTGTTCCTATAAAAAATGTGTGAAAATTATATATACCCTATTTTTCAACTTAAATTTTAATTTCAAATTCATTTGGGACTCCCACCTATTTTTGAATGTAAATACACCTCAGAAGTAGTCAAGTCAAATTAAAGGTAAGTGATATATTTAATATATTAAAATGATATTAATATATATTATATTAAAATATATACTAAAAATATATATTATATAATATAATATGAGGTCAAGTAAATATCCACATCCTCCTTGCAAACATCTCTTCAAGTTGTCATGAATGTGAATTTCATCAAATTACCCACTAATGGACTGTAATTTGGCTCCCAAATTGAATTATCCTTTCATATATAATAATTCAACTCTCTTTGGCTTGATTAAAATGATTGTAGGGTCAAATTATGGCTCTCATACTTGCTAGGGATTTTTTGAATGTTTATGCAAGGCTCTAATGGTAACAATGAGTCCAAATTATGAGTTTTGTGCCTTAGATTTTGTTTGGATTGAGCATTTATACCTTTGAATTTCATGGGTCCACAAAATGTTCAAATATATCATGTCTTTCTTTTATGGTGTCATCATGGCATCTCTATGGAATTTAGCTCATTAATATTTAAAAGTGATGATTTTCCTTTGAAAAATCCTCTTCACCTCACACTATCACATTTCCTTGTATAGATCAATGTAATCCATTGATTTCAATTAGGTCGATCAAACACCATTATCTATCTTATGATACTCCTCAAAATTATGACACTTATCATTACCGCATTTGTTTTGGATTTATTGAATATTCCACCTTCATCTCATGCCATTAGATCTTCCTTACCTAGATGAATGCACTCCATTCAATCTTGATCTAAAAGATTATGTCATTTCCTCTATGTACCATTGATCAAAATGTGTATTCTCAATCATGTACCATTAATCTCTAGAAATATTCTCAATCTTTAATTTATGTCCCATAGTTTTGACACTTGTCATTTCTACACTTAATCTAAGTTCTTTTGTAGTCCTACATTCTTTAAAAAAATATGCAATATATGTTTCTCAAAAAAATTAATTTAAAATGGGACCTAGGTTTAACATTAGACATGGCTTAAACATGGAACCAATTAATATTCAACCATGGACATAGTTTAATTTTTATCCTAAGGCTTGGTCATGTTTTTCAACACAACCAAACCTCAGGCTAAAAATCCTAGCTTGGTCTAAATAGTCACATGGTCCCTTTGTTATGAGGCTTAGCCTAAAGTATTATCCTAAGGTTTATCAAATTTATTAATATGATAAAAACCTTAGGCTAAGACTTTACACTATGTCTTTATTGTTAATGAAGTCCTTTTATTTTACATTTCTAACCTTGGTCCAAAGTATTTATGCCTTGGTCCATTTTAATTCTTGGGGTCCCTTTTAATATTATTAGAACATAGCTTAAATATTTTATCCTAAGTCCTTTATATATGCTCTCAATCTTAAATTTTTTTCTTGTTTGTAGGATCAAATATCCATGTTTACTTGCACAAGATTTATCAAATGGTATGAGCTAAGTCAAAATTTCAATAGAGACAAGGATGAGCGAAAGGGTGACAAGTGTCACCTTCCTGTTAAAAGACTTTTGAGCAGCCAATGGTGGTACATTCCTTAGATCTTGATCTAATGGTACACATTTGATCATATGAGATGGATCTAATGGATCATGATAAGTATTGAAAATTTAAACCCCAACCAAAGATTTAAAGCTCGAGCATGTTCCTATGATATATGGTTCTTATGAGCCTAGCACCTCTAATAGAATGATGCATGTAACATTAAATTGTTAAAGGTTTTATGGAGCTCTATGGGGGTCATAAGTGTCACCATTATGGTAGCCCAATATAGAGATCAAATGATGCATAGGATCCAGGTATAAAGAGCATAGAATCATCGAGTAATCACCATATGGCACACACAATAAATAGGATGAACCCAAGAATGACAAGTGACAAGCTCAATAGAGAAACTTGAAGAGATGTTTAAAATTGATGCTCATGTGCTTGTCAATGATGTTCATTTTAATGTCTAATGATGGTCATGAGGACATCAATTTTAAGATAACAAAGAGCCCAAATGAAGTATTTAAAATTAATGATCATGTGCCCATAAAAGATGTTTACATGGACATCAAATGATGATCATGATCATGTCAAATTTAACATACCATAGTTTTGAAGATGAGTTTAAAATTGATGGTCATGCACCCATCAAAGATGTTCATGATAACATCAAATATTAGGCATGTGGGCATCAATTTTAACATAGTAGATAATTTTGAAGATGAGTTCACAATTTATGGCCACACACCTATTAAAGATGTTCATACCAACATCAAATTATGGGCATGCAAATGTCAATTTTAATATAGCTACTTAGATCTAAATTCAAAAGTAATAGGAATATTTTGAACAGGGAAGAGTAAAATGCAATGGGGATGCCATGGAAATACCACATCAAAGCCATGTGAGTGTAATGTGCCAAATCAAATACCTTATGGAACTAGTGATGTAAAGGTATGGATCTAAGATTACAATGTTTGAGCTCATGACCACCATTAGAGCACTATTATAGCTTGTAAGAATGCCCTGGTAAGGTGAGGACCATAACCAAACCTTGTGAGCATTAAGATTGACCTAAAAGGAGATGAACTATCTCCTACGTAAATATAAGTTAAGCTAAACTCCATTAGCAAATATTCTAAAATTAATTTTCATAAATAATGGGGGACCTCTCCTATATCCTCGAGAAAATTGGAGACATAATCATGCATGTATTGGGAAACATTAGAAAGTAATGAAGACCCTACAATAGTAATGGAACACTTCATTAGCCAAAGGGTTCTCAAAGTTAGTATATTCATCCTATGGCTAAACCTTACCTAATATCAATCCACAATTTTCATTCAAAGGTTTTCATCCACACTATAATAAAATCAATGCCAATGATTATTTCAAGAAAAATCATTAAGCCATAAACTATCCATTCCACTTTTTTTTTTAAAGCATTCTATTCATTCAAACTAGGATAAATACTAATTTCACTTAGTCTTAGATTTATTTCTAAAAGACCAATGATCTAATATTCATACTTTATCCAATTAATGAGCTTTGTCAAATATTGGTCTTAATAAGACAAATGATCTTCATGACACAATATTGAATTTCAAATCACTTTACCCTTTTTGACACATTTCCTTAATCAGTCATGCAAAAAAAATTCCACTTAGAATTTACTTCATTATTCAAATCCTTCCTTTAGGATCTCTCGATCCTCCTATAATTTTTCATCTATGGCTTCCTTTCTTTGTTTGATATATTCATGCATACAATTAAACTTAATGATAATATTGTCACCTCTTTTTCATTCTCTTCTAGAGAAACCTATCCATCAAATTTTTTTCAACCATAGTTCTATAATATGCCAAGTCCTTACTTTGAAGCCATGTATTTAAGTCATATACATAGTATTGATGTGTTTTTAAAGAAGACTCACCTTGAATATATAGTTTATCCTTACCTTCATCTAATTTTCTTAACTAATGAAACCTTCATCCCTATCTTCATTTATTTGAACTTGCCTTTAATGTTGATCATTATAATCAACATACATGATCTAATAAATCAAATATTATTTCATCAACTAGGTTTCAACATGGAATTGTGACAATAAGAAATAGATACTGAAAACATAAATTATTTCTTTCTCGTAGATAATCTATACCATGAAATCACATTCAACACTTCTCAAATATTTTCATAGACATACATACGAAGTTTGAGATCAATCAAGTTATATAAAACTTTTGTTCTTAAATCTTAGACAGAGGTTCATATAGATTGGTATTGGTCATGAGTACTTAAAAGAAAATATTTTGATTCATATTGAAACAAATACCTATATGGGATTTGTCTTCAAGTAATATATAATCTCATCTTCATCTGTATAAGGCCAATTTGGGTATCGACTTCTTGCATATACAAAATGAGTCATTTTATATGCTTTAGGATCTTTTCCAAAAATTCAATATTTATTTAGATTTCTCAATTGTCCACATAATGTGCTTTTTAGGAATATGATTACCACAATGTCCAAGATTAGAATGAAGTTTTGTGTCAACATATAACCATAATATCTATAGGTTTAAACTTTGTAACACAGTCAATGAAATTATCTCAAGATCAAATAGAATTAGATAAATATTACTTCAACCTATTATCATAGACCCATATGTAAGAGCATACATCTATGCATGACTTTAAATGATTACATTATTTTTTTTTAGCATGAGAAGCTAGTAATGGTGAAAATATTTCATCAAATGCATAATAAATAATTTTATCTTATCTTCATTCTAGTCTCTTACCTCTCATGCAAATCAAATCAAATTATTTATCATTATACCAAATTCAGTCATTCTTCATGAGATCCATGAAGTCCTTGAATGCGAAATATCCTTCCCTTTATTAATAGTTTTTAAAAATTTACATACAATTTAACTGCATAAATATAAAGGCCTAAATTCCTTTATTCACTTATAAACTCCTTTACCTACTTCTCTACCTCCTTGATAGACTTTCTCCTTTCTATATACATGTATATGTTTTTATTAGTCTCTTCTTGATAGACGCAGACCCTATTTTCCCTCAACCAATGCACAAATATAGTATTATTGGTAAATGAGAAGATAAAGTCTCTTTTTTAACTTAGAATATACCTAGTTTATTTTCAACATATAATTATGGACAACTCATGAGGTGATTTTCACCTTTATATAGGTAAATAGACTTTAAAACATAGTATTGACCTTTTAAGGTCATTATATAGGTCCCGCCCTTATCATTTTACTAATTATTATCCTTCATGGGAAGACTTATTTGATCAAAATTAACCCTTATATATAAAATTTTTATAGATAAGTTGATTATTCTACATCATTATCATTTTAAAAGTGGAATATTATATTTGTAAAGGTATGTGTTATTTTTAAAACACTGCCTATAGATCAGTACATTGGGAAAGTCTCATGTAGTTATTAGATTATAAATATCCAAATCACTTTAGCTTAATTATTATTATAAATAACCATATTAGGTTAGTTATTAGATTTTTTCTTGATCATAATTCATTTTTATTAGTGTAGATACTTCATAGTTTGCATAAGATATGCTATTTGGCCATAGTGCACAAATACATCAATCTTAGTAACTATGCATTATAAAAAAATATCAACAAATCTATAGCTCAAAGTGACACCTGTAGTTAGAAACACCAACAACCACATCTCATAAGTAGACTTCAAAATTGAAGTTATTAATTAATAATTATTGTCTTAATAATTTGGAGAAATAAACCAAAGGATTTGAGTGGAGAAAAAACTCACTGGGACATATATTCATTGGTGATTTAACTTAATTTGAATCTATTCAACAAAAGAATTGCTTATCACTAATTCAAATTGTATCTCAAAAGACCTAGTGGTTAACTAAAATTTGATGGTAATTTTGTAAATTATAATAGACTCTATTATTTTGTATAATTTTTATGTAATTTAATAGTTCATAAACTTTTTATAACCAAGTTCAAAGGGCTATAAAATTAATCATTCACATTACTTGAAATTAATTGATTATTCATCTAATTTACTTCTAATTGTCTCATACCAAGTGTCATCTACAATATCAAATTTAATACTTGTGATTCATCAATTAAGGTAGATAAAAAGCTAATCATTCACATTACTTAAAATTAATCAATTATTCATCTACTTTACTGCTCCATGTCATGCCTCAAGTGTTGTGTGAAACACTAAATTTTATGCTTTATGATACATGATTTAACCTTCCTATTACATGATTACAAATTTTAATTTAATTCCCATTTCCTACCAAATATTGTTAATGTTTTATATATTTTCTCTTTGCAATAATCTACCTCCTTTGTTGCACATATGGTGAAGTGTAAGAGACTTTTAAATCCATACTAGTGATCACATTTTTTATCCCTTAATGTTAAATGAAGTAGAAACTCAGACCATTTTCATGTTATTTGACATTATATACTATGTTAAAGGCATACAAATTAATTTAATTTTATTAAACAATATAATATTATCTCTATCCTATTAACAATCTATCGATATATTGAGATATATTATACAAAAATATATATTATATAATATTGATTTATAACCTATATTAACATATATATTATATGATATAATAATATTTATTAATATTAAAATATATTTTACAAAATATATATTTTATATATAATATTAATATATTATTAATTAGTTTAATATATGTAAATATTACGATATATATTATATGTCAATTATATTTATTTAATAACTAATATAATTTTTGTGTGTGTGGTAGGGGGGTGGTGGGTAAGAGGGTTTATGTGAATCGAAAGAGTGTAAATTGACAATTAAACCTAATAGTTACTCCAAACCTATGACAATGTCAAAATAAGTTCATTTAAAATAATTGTTGGTGTAAACCTATCAAGATCTGAATCACCATGCAATGTTTAGTCTATGATGGCTTACATTCTTCATATAAATACATAGTCTCTTAGAACAATCACTACGTCAAAATTGTAACTCCATTGGTTTTGATTAAGGGGAATATATAATCATTGGATAAGGAACATAGTTTTGGGTTATCAAGTTTTGTTTTGGTGATTGTAGTGGAAAAATTGATTTTGTTACAATGGTGCTAAAAAAAATAGAAGTGACCAAGAAGAATTTTGAATTTAGAAATATTGTAAAAATATGAACTAGACATATATGATCAAAATACACCATCTATTCCAATGTGTAAGCCTACTATTATACCACCACCACTTGTTTCTCCTAATAATTAATAATGTTACATCTTCAAAAAATGTGGGCGAAACTCCATTTATTATGCAAGAGCCCAATAATTATTTTTAAATCATTAACATTATATCAAAATTTCTATGATGATAATTTTACTTCTATTCTATATTTGAACATCTATAATTTTCATTGTACTATGGCCTTGTAGTAGATTATTAAACATTTTCTAATTCTGATGATCCCCTAGATGTGATCCAAAACCCATGTTAGGAGACCCATCAAGTGTAATTTGTTGCAATGAGTCTATTTATATTTTATTTAAATGTAATTCCCTAAATTATACAAATCTACATTTAGATACAATCTATAAATGTAAAGTCTATATATAGAAATACTATATATAGTAAGTGTTCTAAGGTAGGCTACTTATGCCCTCACATAACCATAATTTAGATAATCACACAAAATTCTTTACCAAGAGGTCTTTGAGTACTAGGTATTATTTTGTGTCACTTATTTTAATTACCATTTGGGGTTGAATTTGTCTCCAAACATTAGTTTTTAAGTTCAAAAATGGTGAATTTCCCTCATAGGTATCTGAATTGGTGAATTAAATTATCTCAAAGGTATTCCTAGGGGAATAAAAATTAAGGATTCAAATCCCTATTAGACAATTTTCTTATGTTGCATCTTCAAAAATTTTGGATGAAACTCCACTTATTATGTAGGATCCTATTATTTCTAAATCATTAGCACAATCTCTATGATAAAATTAAAACTCCCTTGGTTTCATTCAAGGGGTATCTATATTCATTTTATAAGGAGCTCAGTTATGGGTGATCATGTTTTGTCTTGGTGATTACAATGGATAAATTTCTTTTGTTACAATGGCACTAAAAAATTAGAAGTGACAAAGAATAATTTTGGGTTTAGAAATATGATAAAATTTTGAAGTGGGCATACATATTCAAAAGACACCATCTATTTTAATGTGTATGCCTATTATTATACCACCAAGTCCACTTATTTCTCCTAATAATTAATAATGTTACATCTTCAAATAATGTGGATGAAACTCTACTTATTATGAAAGAGTATATTATTTATAAATCATTACCATTAGTTCTAAAGTTCCATGATGATAAGTTTACTTCTATTTCCATATTTGAACTTCTATAATTTTCATTATACTATGCTCTTGTAGTGGATTATTGAACATTTTCTAATTTTGATGATCCATTAGATATGATCCAAAACCCATGGTAGGAGACCCATCAAGTGTAATTTATTGTGACAAGTCTGTTTCTATTTTATTAGAATTGAATTCCCTGAATTATACAAATCTACATTTAGATACAATCTACAAATGGATCAACAGCTATATATATAAATATTATATATAGTAAGTGCTCTGAGGTAGAATACTTATTCCCTCACATAACTATATTAATTTAGATAAGCACACAAAATACTTTCCCAAGAGGTCTTTGAGTTTCTAGGTACAATTTTGTGTCACTTAGTTTAATTACCATTTTGGGGTTGAATTCATCTCCAAATATTAGTTTTTAAATTTAAGAAAGGTGAATTTCCCTCATAGGTATTTTAATTGGTGAATTAAATTATCTAAAAGTTATTCCATGTGGGGCTAAAAAGGAGTTAAATCCCTATTTAAATGCAATTTTCCTATGTTACATCTTCAAAAAATGTGGATGAAACTCCACTTATTATGCAAGAGCCTATTATTTCCCCCAAAAATAATATAGATTTTAGAAATATGATAAAAATATAAAGTGGGCATACATATTTAAAAGAAATCATCTATTTCAATGTGTATGCCTACTATTATACCACCAGATCCACTTGTTTCTCTTAATAATGAGTAATGTTACATCTTCAAAAAGTGTGGATGAAAATCCACTTATTATGTATAATTTTAATTCTATTTCCATATTTGAACTTCTATAATTTTAATTTTATGTCTTGTAGAAGATCATCAAACATTTTTCTAATTCAGATGATCCCCTAGATGTGATCCAAAACCCATGATAAGAGACCCATCAAGTGTAATTTTTTAGGAATCATATAAGTCAGGGATTAACCAAACATGATCAAGGGTTGTTTATAGGTGTAATGAGAGTTTGATATGAGTTAAAACTCAATCAAATTTGTAATAAAAAGTACCAAAGGCTTTATAAATCTAGTATTTTTTTGGGAGATGCATTTTGTAATATAGCTTACTATGGCACCATCATATTCACTATTTGATTGGTATCACACTTTGGTTTATTCAAATTAACATTGTAAGATGGCTTGATCTTAAATTTTCATCTATTGGATGAGGTTAACGTAGTGGCCCCAAAATTTAATAGCTTGTTTAATGTAAGGAGTTTCATTTCTCAATCAAGCTCAGGGTCACCTAGTTGTTTCTCATAAGTCAAAAAAGTTAGTGCCACATAGTGTGGAAGCAAGGGATAAAATGATACCTCTAATAAAATAGGGTTATGAAAGACATATTTTGAATCAATCATATAATTTGGATGTCTTTTAGATGTTCTTCTCAATGAGATAATTTTTTTCTTCCAATGATTTAAACATTTGTAATGAGGATTGTGAAAAATTCCCACCTTAGTTATTTTACCTTGATTTACAGTATTTGTCTCAAATATAAATATTAATATCTAAAGACATCTATAAAAGGATTCAAGTCTAGTAAATAATAATATATGGAAATCTATTTATAGACATACTATATAAATAGAAAGTGTTTTTGTGATATCTAAAAATGATCTTGATCATCATATAATGGATCAATCAGTCATCAAAATTCCTTAGAAATGATTTCTAAATGAGTCATTGGCTAAAAATGAAACTGATCATCTTGGGATGTACTAGTTAATCATCAAAAATACCCTAGTTGAAAAGTCTCCCAAATGAGTAGGTTGCTATTTTATTGGAATTCTTTTCCCCAAATCATACAAATCTACATTTAGATACAATATATTAATGGAAAGTCTATATATATATATATATATATATATATATATTATATATATAGTAAGTGTTATGAGGTAGTTGAAAATGGTGTTGACCATCTTGGGATGTACCACTTTGTAGTAATCTAAATCTACTCAAAAATCAAAATACCTAAGAAAGATCTAGAACCATTATAACTAAATGTAATAGATGAATTCATAATTCAAATCAAAATTATAATACTAAAGCTAAACTCTCTTAATAATGATTAAATGAAATATAAAAACAAGGGGATTGGATTGAATATCTTAGATTAAAAATTATAACATTATTTTGGCATGATTATGGACTGTTTATGATGGATTATATTGGCATGGAGACTAGACTTGATCTCTTTAATAGTTGTACATATATTTGATAGATGATTTGTAGTTAGATATAATGTAGGAATGGATTTGTTTAAATATAAATATGAGGGAAGGATAAATAGTTGAGATTCAAAGTTGGCTTAGGGGGATTAAGGGTTGGGCATTATTCTTGGAAGACTTTAGATTTAGAGGCTTCTAGAGAAGATGGGTGAGAATAGAGAGGATTGTAGAATTAGACAATTATAAAATCATGCTAGGGACTAATAAGGATCAGGTAAGGGATTAGATAAGGATTAGGTGGGTGATTAGGGACTAAGGGTGTAGGAGAGCCTAGGAATAGGCTAGTGTAAGTGGATAGGTGGGCCATGGGAATTTAGAATTCCCAAATAATAGATAATTGGGGATTAGGATAAGATAATGGGGATTTAGGATATTAATAATTGATTGGTTGGGATGGATAAGGTTAGTATATGGTACATAATGAAAGGGGACATTAGAGAAACAATTATTAGGAGTGATAAATTAGCGAGATGAAAGGGGATAAATTAGATAAGCAAAACTAGTGTTGACTAATAATAATATTAGTGAATTTAAATGGAGTGAGTAAATTTAAATGCATACATACTGGGATATACCAGTTAATGGTCAAAATGACATTTAAAATCTACTCAAGAGATATAATTAAATCTTATGTCTCATTAGTAATATAATTTATATAATCTTGATAAATGATTTTTTTGTGATACTTGTATTGAAATAATTTTTTCAAGAGTAGATTTTATTAGATTATAGTTTCCTATTTAAATTTATTTTATTTTATATGGATGTGATTTTGAAATTTATTTTCAACATCAATATTGGGCTTCAAAGTTAAATTACTTTTGTTGTTGGCAAAAATGTTTAATCCTGACTCTACATTGAGATATCACATGACTTGTTGTCATGAATGAAAAGTTTATGTTTATAGATTGGTATGGTGTAGACTACTTATGCCATCACATAACCATAATTTAGATAACCCCACAAAATCCTTTCCCAAGTCTTGGTCTTTGAGTTACTAGGTACAATTTTACATCACTTATTTTAATTATCATTTTTGGGTAGAATTCATCTCAAAATATTAGTTTGTTTATTCAATGAAGGTGACTCACTCTCACAGGTATTTGAATTATTGAATTAAATTGTCTCAAAGTAATTATATGGGGGTTAAAAAATAAGGATTCAAATCCCTATTAGATAATTTAATCATGTAATTTAATGAACAAATATAAATAAACTTTTTAAATTAGAATAACTATAATAAATAATAAAAATTCGTAAATATATTTATATTCATAAACTATTTGAGTTTATTATTTAATTTTATTTATGTTTAAATATTTAAATCTTTTTAATAAATAATTTACATTATTTAAATGTTTAATATGTTTAATTTTATAAAAAAAAAATTAAATAAATTTAAAATAGGTTACAATTTTTTATATAAACTTTTAAATTATTATAGAATTAAAAATTACCACATGCTTGAAATTAATGTTATCTTTTTCTCTTTCCATTATTTTATCTCAATTTTTCTCTCTCCTTTTTGAAAGTTGAGAAATATGTTTTAATAACTATTAGGTTAATTGTGGCATTAGTGGTGGAAGCATTGACCCCATTTTTCATGGTCATTTGTACAAGTGCTTCTTGTTAGGTATTTAATATATGTAATGTATTTTTTTATTGTATCTAAAATGTGTGATTTGTTTGACTTGACATTTCCCTTTTATTCATTTTTTAGCACTTTAAGTTAAGAAATCACTAAGATTCGAATAGACTTGGGTTTTTCATATGAAATGGTTGAGATAATGAAATTGTGGAGATTAGGATTGTTCAATGTTTACTTATATTCAATGGGGACATAAATCTTGAATGTGAGGGAAAACCATATATATTTTATTAACAATAATAAAATAATGAAATGATAGAGATAATGAAATACTGAGATAATTAAATTGTAGAGATTAGGATTCTTTAACGCTTACTTGTATTCAATAAGGACCCAAATGGTGAATGTGAAGGGAAAGTAGACTTTTTTTTATTAAGTGTAAGTAAATAATGAAATGTAAGAGATTTAGATTGTCTAGCTCTTACTTCTAGTCAATAGGGACTAAATTGGTGAATGTGAGGGGAAAACAAATATTTTTTATTAACTATAATAGAATAATGAAATGGTCAAGATAATGAAATAGGGGAGATTAGTATTGTTTAGCACTTAATTATATTCAAAAAGGACCAAAATGGTGAATGTGAGGGGAAAGTAGACATTTTTTAATTAAATGTAAGCAAAAAATCAAATGGTTGAGATAATGAAATGGTAGAGATTAAGATTTTTTAGTGTTTACTTGTATTCAATAGGGACCCAAATGGTGAATATGAGGGGTAAGTAGACATTTTTTATTATTTTAAGTAAATAATGAAATGGCCAAGGTAATGAAATGGAAAAGATTAGTATTTTTTAGCCCTTACTTCTATTCAATAGGGACACAAATGGTGAATGTGTGGGGAAAGCAGACATTTTTATTAATTGTAAGTAAATAATTAAATGGCCAAGATAATGAAATGACACATATTAGGATTGTTTAGTGCTTACTTGTATTCAACAAGGACATAAATGGTGAATGTGAGGGGAAAGTAGACATTTTTATCAACTATAAGAAAATAATGAAATGTCTGGGATAATGAAATGGTAGAGATTAGAATTGTTTACCACTTAATTATATTTAATAGGGATCTAAATGGTGAATGTGAGTATAAATTAGACATTATTTATTAGCTGTAATCAAATAATCATAGTAAAAAGGTGTCGTGATGTGATAGGAACTCAATGGTTCCACCATGTCTCTATCTCCTCAGTTCATTCATTTTTTGGCCTGTTCTAGGTTATTATTATCTGATTTGAATTATTTCCATTTTAAGTTGAGTTGAAAATTAATTTTCTTGGGTCGTAAACTTTTCCTTCATGCCACATCATAAAATTTAATTAATGAATGATTGAATAACACCTGGCATTATTATTTGGGGTGGAGAACTTTTCCCTCATGCTTTGATATTCTTGGGTAAAGGGGTCCCATGCATCATTATATATTAAAATTTTTCTTATAAAATATTTAAACCTTAAAAATAGGATCAACTATTGTTTAGGGAGAAATTTTTGAGGGGTGGGAAGCAGTAGGGCTGAAGATTTATATAGCTTCTCCTTTTTTGGTTTCCAACTATCATTTACATCCAATCAATTTTTTATTTTTTTTTCAAATAAATGTTTTATTATAAAATTCTCTTAATTTCTCCCAGCATCATGTATTACACATAATTTTTGTATTTTGTGGAGAAAATCCAAATATCTTTAGAGCATCTATTATAGGTATTCTGATTACCCTGTATAGGTCTTCTAAGCATTCTAAGACTTCATCAAATAATCCTATGTATGCCTTAAAAACACACCCAAAACATCTTCAAAGAAATTTCAAAGTGTATTTAGAGTGTCTTCAAAGTGTTCAATCTTCAGAGCTCGCTTACTGAATCCTTAGAATTATAACCAAAAGAGTTGTAAAAGCTATGTATTTCCTTCTCAAAATTACCCCATAATTAGGATGTTTTGATATACTCATTACCCCATCCTTGGGATGTGTTATTTGACCCAAAATTTATCCATTCATGGGATGTTTTCTTGTACTCAATACTATGTTATTCATCCAAGTTAGACAACATAACAAGGTAAATAATCAATAATAAATTACATACAAATAAACAAAAAATTGCATTCATGTCCTACTTAGATTAGACTTTAGCTATTAAATACAATACAATATATAACCAAATACAACACTTTATAGACATTTTATATAACTATGATGAGCTATATGAAATGTTCATCATTTCTCTCCCACACTTTACCTTTTGTAAGTCCTCTCATGAAGAAGTGAGATGATTGTTCCTTAATCCAAATATCATGATTCAAATCTTTGACTCAAATCATAAACTTAAAAATGATGGCCCCAGTCATGGTGGCACCTTCGAAAGAATACAAAATATCTTATAATTTTATGCAGCCAGGCTTCAAATTCAAATTTTTCTTGAGAATTCAAACACCACCATGGAGATAGAGGACACAAAATGATATGAACCCTAAACCTCATCCCAATATATACATTTAAACCTCTTTCCTCTAAGTTCCAAGTGATTATCTATCAAAATTATTTGGCTCTTCTTAGACTCCATTTAATATTGGTGGGGCTAAGGAATTCCCTACCCTTCAACTCAATAGGTAATGTCTCCTACCTACAAATACTTACACTAAAACTATTGACATAATATTGGTTTATAAAATATTTAAAATTATAAATATTAGATCTCAATAGATCATGATACTTGTTCTTCATATGTATATGATACAGTGGTTAAAAACAAAAAATAAGTTTTTTTGCATCTATAAATTGTGGTCTCATACATAACCTAGTGGTGATTTGTAATTATTAAAATCTATTACTAGCCTGTTTCCATGCCATTTGGTTCCTTAGAGTGGAGCTAAAGGCATTAAATTATGTCTCTCCAATAAATTATTTTATCCAAAAACTAGATTGATATCCTAACAACAAATTGAAAGTATAGAACTCATAAATGGCATCCTACCTTTCTTTAGTGCTCTTTAGAAAAATTTCCATAAATACAAGATCATCTTAAATGATATGTGAGAACCCAAGGGAAATTAAATGAATCTACCATTTATAAAATTGATTACGTAAGGAAAGAACATAAAATGATGAAGGCTACCTATATGCTAATAGTTTCTCAAAAATAGCATAAATGTTAGATAGAAACCTATGTTTTCTATAATTGTAGTTGGGATTTTTCTAATTGAGTTTGAGATTCCTCCTTAAGTTTGGAATTTTCATCCTTCAATTTTTGAGTTTTTTTCTAGGTGATATTCTAGATAGAGATTATTTCATGTAATGAAATAGGAAAAGAGGGAACAACTCTTGTTGGACCCTCTATCTAAACTGAAATATCTCATGTTTCTCTTTGAATGACTTGAATACATTCTTATAATTCAAAATTTTAAGTGGAAATCTCTTTTATTCTATTGGTATGTTGGGAAAACATTGTATTTATATCAAAAATAATTTATCTTAGATTATTAATCAGATTACTCTTATCAACATTGGCATTTTACAAATCAATAATTTGAGTGTCCTTGATAACAAGATAATTCTACAAATTACTTAATTCTTGGGTTTGTGAAAACATTACATTTTAGACCCTAGTCTATTTATCTTGTATTCCTTAAAAAAATATTTTTTTCACTAACTCTAGTAATAGATTTTTCCCACCTTTGTTTCAAATTATAAATAATAAAGTGCTTACCTTTCAAAGTTTAATGGAGAACATCTAACTCTATTTATTATAGTCTAATTATTTCCTCACAGTGTGATAAATCCATGGCATGCTATAATTATTTTTCTTCATTAATAGAATGTGGAGAAGATGGATCTTCTTCAATTAAGTGTGCATTACCCTTATTAACAATAGAGGGCATAGTAATCTCTATTTATTGAGGTACAACTTCTTCTACTAGGTTTCCCTCTGTAAATACAGCTTATTTTTTGGCATGCACATATTCTTCTTCTTCTTCTTCTTCTTCTTCTTCTTCTTCCTACAAGATAAGTTGATGAATGGACCAAAGTCTAGTTAGAGGAGGATTAGGGTTTTCTAAAGAAATTTCCATTTGTCACTTTGATTTCCACCTTTTGGCATGTAGATTCCACATCGAATACATCTAAGTACTTATGTGGCATGAATATGACTAAGCTACCTTGTTGGCTCAAAATTTGGATGCATGGAACCTTTTTATTACCTCAAAGATTCTTGGAATGTAACCTTACGTGATTATTGATATATTTCTCACCACATGGTGGCCCTAAATTTATAACAATCTCTTGGGTGGTGCCTTTTAATTCTGATATCTTGAAGGGGAAATCCATTCTTGTGCATGTTTGAAAGGTATCTCCTAGGAGATAGCTTGAAGGGGAAATCCACTCTTGTGAATGTTTGAAAGGTATTTTATATGATATATCTTCAAATTATTATAGGAGACTTCAAAACAATACCCAGTGCCTTCTATGTAAAGTAAAATTTTACTTATTCCTTGAAGGAGAAATCCACTCTTGTGCCTATTTAAAAGGTATCTTCTAAGAGATACCTTAAAGGGGAAATCCACTATTGTTAATGTTTTAAAGGTATCTATTAGGAGATACCTTTAAGGTATTACAATGGCTTTCAAAATATCACCTAGTAGTCCCTTCCATGTAAAGAAAAATTGCACTTGTTCCTTAAAGGAAATATCCACCCTTGTCCCTATTTAAAATGTATCTCCTAAGAGATACCTTGAAGTGGAGATCCACTCTTGTGCATGTTTTAAAAGTATATCATAGAAGATACATTTAAGGTATTATAGGGGTCATAAAAACATCATCTAATATTGCCTTTTGTGTAAAGGAAGTTCCACTTGTTCTTTGAAGGAGAAATCCACTCTTGTGCCTATTTGAGAGGTATCTCCTAGGAGATACCTTGAAGGGGAATTATAATCTTGTGCATTTTTTAAAGGTATTTCATAAGAGATACCTTGAATTTATTACAAAGGCCTTTAAAATATCACCCAATAGTGCCTTCCATGTAAATAAAAATTCCACTTGTTCCTTAAGGAGAAATCCACTCTTGTGCTTATTTAAAAAGTATGTCCTAGGAGATACCTTGAAGGGGAAATACACCATTTTTCATGTTTTAAAGGTATATTTTATGAGATAACTTGAAGGTATTTCAAGGGAATTAAAATAATCACCCAATAGTTCCTTCAATGTAAAGGAAAATTTGACTTGTTCCTTGAAGGAGAAATCCACTCTTGTGCATGTTTGAAAGGTATCTCCTAGGAGATACCTTGAAGGGTAAATCCACTCTGGTGCATGATGAAAGGTATATCCTAGGAGATAAATTTAATTTATTATAGGGGACTTTAAAATATCACCTAGTAGTGCCTTCTATGTAAAGGAAAATTCCACTTGTTCTTTGAAGGAGAAATCTTGGGTTTATTTGAAAGGTATCTCTTAGGAGATACCTTGAAGGGGAGATACACTATTGTGCATGTTTTAAATGTATATCTTAAGAGATACCTTGAGGTTATTACAAGGGTTAAAAAATATAACCCAGTAGTGCCTTCCATGTAAAGGAAAATTGCACTTATTACTTGAAGTAAATATCCACTCTTGCCCCTATTTGAAATGTATTATCTAGGAGATACCTTGAAGGGGAAATCCACTCTTGTACTTGTTTGAAATTAATATCCTAGAAGATACATTTAAGGTATTATAGGGTCATTTAAAACATCACCTATTAGTGGATTTCATGTAAAGGAAATTCCACTTGTTCCTTGAAGGAGAAATTCACTCTTGTGCTTGTTTGAAAGGTATCTCCTAGGAGATACCTTAAAGGAAAAATACACTCTTGTGAATGTTTGAAAGGTATTTCATAAGAGATACCTTGAAGATATTAAAAAATACTTAAAAATATCACCTAGTAGTGCCTTCCATGTAAATGTAAATTCCACTTATTTTTTGAAGGAGAAATCCACACTTGTGTATATTTGAAAGATAGGAGATACCTTAAAAGGGAAATAAACCATTTTTCATGTTTTAAAGGTATCTCATAATATATACCTTGAATTTATTAAAATTTCATTCAAAATATCACCTAGTAGTTCTTTCTATGTAAAGGAAAATTCCACATGTTCCTTGAAGGATAAATCCACTCTTGTGCATGTTTGAAAGGTATCTCTTAGGAGATACCTTGAAGAGGAAATCCATTTTGGTGCATGATTAAAAGGTATATCTTAGGATATACATTGAATGTATTATATGGGACTTCAAAATATGACCTATTAGTACCCTTTTTGTAAAGGAAATTCCACTTGTTCCTTGAAGGAGAAATCCACTCTTGTGATTATTTGAAAGGTATCTCCTAGGAGATACCTTGAAGGAAAAATCCACTCTTGTCCATGTTTGAAAGGTATCTCCTAGGATATACCTTGAAGTTATTATAGGGGCCTTAAAAATATTACTTAGTAGTGCCTTCCATGTAAATGAAAATTGTACTTATTCCTTGAAGGAGAAATCCACTCTAGTCCATGTTTGAAATGTATCTCCTAGGAGATACCTTGAAGGGAAAATCCACTCTTGTGCATGTTTGAAAGGTATCTACTAGGAGATACATTTAAGTTATTATAGGTGCCTTAAAAATATCACCTAGTAGTGCCTCTTATGTAAAGGAAAATTACACTTGTTCTTTGAAGGAGAAATCCAATGTTGTGCATGTTTGAAATATATCTCCTAGGAGATAACTTGAAGGTAAAATCCACTCTTGTGCATGTTTAAAAGGTATCTATTAGGAGATAAATTAAAGGTATTATAGGGTACTTAATAATATTACCTGGTAGTTCCTTTTGTATAAATTAAAACTCCACTCTTGTGCCTTTTTGAAAAGTATCTCCTATGACATACCTTGAAGGTATTACAATGGTCTTAAAAATATCACCTATAAGTGATTTATATTTAAATGAAAATTTCAATTGTTATTTTAAGGAAAAATTCACTCTTATCCCTATTTGAAATGTATTTTCTAGGAGATACCTTGAAGTTATTACAAGGGCCTTCAAAATATCACCTAGTAGTGCCTTCCATGTAAAAGGAAATCACACTAGTTATTTGAAGGATAAATCCACTCTTGTACCTATTTGAAATGTATCTCCTAAGAGATACCTTAAAGTGGAAATTAAATCTTAGTTATGTTTTAAATTTATCTCCTAGGAGATACCTTGAAGGTATTACAAGAGTCTTCAAAATATCAGCCAGTAGTTCCTTCCATGTGAAGGAAAATTGCACTTGTTCCTTGAAGGAAAAATCCACTATTGTCCCTATTTGAAATGTATCTCTTAAGATATATATTGAAGGAAAAATCAAATATTATTAATATTTTAAAGGTATCTCTAAGGATATACATTTAAGGTATTACATGGGTCTTCAAAATATCACCTAGTAGTGCCTTCCATGTAAAGAAAATTCCACTTGTTCCTTGAAGGAAAAATCCACTCTTTTGCATGTTTTAAAGGTATCTCTTAAGAGATACCTTGAAGGGTAAATACACTCTTTTTCACATTTAAAAGGTATATCTTAGGAGTTACATTGAAGATATTACAATGTCCTTCAAAATATCACCCAATAGTGCATTCCATGTAAAGGAAAATTTTTGTTGTTCCTTGAAGGAGAAATCGACTATTGTACATGTTTGAAAGGTATCATAAGAGATAAATTGAAGGGGAAATTCACTTTTTTTCATGTTTTAAATATATATCCTAGGAGAAATCTTGAAATTATTACAAGAGCATTCAAAACATCACCTAGTAGTGATAAAATAGGAGATTCCACTTGTTGACCACTTGTTTATACAACTACTAGTAGTGCCTTCCATGTAAAGGAAAATTCCACTTGTTCATCTAAGGATAAATACTCTCCTATGCCTATTTTAAATGTATCTCCTAAGAGATACCTTCAAGGGTAAATCGATTCTTGTGCATGTTTAAAAGGTATCTCAAAGGAAATACATTGAAGGTATTCCTACATTCATTGGCCCTTTAGTCTTCATAATAATTATTTTAGACATTTTGTCTAAAATAATTTCCTCAAAGAAATTGAACATGGTATTTTCTCTGAATAAATTGAGATTACACTTTTGTCAAAGAAAGCACATTTTGACAGGATTTTTGTGTGGGAAAAATGCCAAAAAGGAAAGTTCCATTTAGAATTTTTGTCATGGATAAATTGTATGAACTAAATAAGGATTTTACATTTTTTCCAAAAGAATTCAAACATTTATTTTGATATTTTTTCAATGGGAAAACCCCCCAAAGGACAAGTTCCCTTCAAACATTTTTTTTAGACAAAAAGTCCCAAACAAATAGACCTTACACTTTTATTTAAGGAATTTGACTTATCTCTTTTGTCTAATAAATTAAAACTTTGCAATTTTTTCTAAGGGTAAACACCCTTCATAAATTTTGTGAAAGGTAAAAATTCTAAAACAAATAAGGACTTTACATCTTCTCAACAATAAGAATTTATTTCAAACATTTTTCCCATGGAAAAATGCACAAATGGAAAGTACCCTTTTGAATTTTTGAAGCAGAAATTATGTATAAAAGAAACGACCCTTCAAATTTGTTGTGAAATACTTAGCCCAATGCAAGTAGGATTTGGTCAAGTAATTGAATTCCTTTAGACTTTTTTTAGTGGAAAAAATTCTTAATGGAAACAAGTCTGAGATTTTTGACCAAGAAAAAAATATTGAAGACCTGTTTTTATTAGACATTGTGTTCATACAAAAAGCACAAAAAAATCTAAGGGAAAGACACATTCACCAAGAAAATACCACATTAAAACATAGCCAATTTTCACATGAACTTGACCTTTCAAAGGAGTACTTGGAGATGAAATATAGCTTAAGGACTTAGTAATTTATACTTGATAAGGGCCCAATATAATTTTGGACACTAATATTGGGTCTCACCTAGGGATGCATACCCCTTGTAAGTGTGTAAAGAACCCCATAATGCAAGTCCAGGTGCCAATCCATTGGAAAATAAACACATGACAAACAACATGAAGGGAAACTATATAAACAAGTCCTAAAGAAGAGAGGAAGCAAAGCAACAAAAATACAAAGTGACAATTTTAAAGGAGGCTATGTGATCAATTGGATCATAGTTCTAGTGGTCATTAATTTGGTCAAGGTTGAGCTCTACTAGCATGTCTTTATGAATGATCTATTTTTTCAACTTTTAGCTTATAATTTCACTTAGGGTGCCATGCCAATTTTCACTCCCATCTTAAACTTATTGATTGGAATGGGATTATTTACTTTATAGGTCATTGTTTCTTTGGGGATAATCCATTAATTTAACACCTTTTCCATAGTATTATCCCAATTCCATAAAACTATCATGTGTTTTTCAAAATAAGCATTTGGTGCTAGTAGTGAAAAATACCTCTAAAAATATGCTTTGGATATCTATGCCAAAACCATTTGGTTATGCATGTGGTTCAAAAAATCATCATGCATAACCTTACCTATGAAGAATAAGTCTTAGAGGAGGTCAGTGCATGACATCACCTTGGGATTAGCCACAGCGGTATGGAATCCTTAACTTTTGTGTGCTAGTAAGTCTATAATGAATAGTCTCTTTGGGGGAGATAGATTTCCATCTAATGAAAACATGTCAATAAAATTAACAACATCCTATAATTTAGAGTAGTTCCCATAGCTATTGTCAAAAATTATGGAATCATAAACTTTATCCTTAAATTTGGTGGAGTCCTTTCGAGAAAATGGTGATGTTAGAAGTACTCCCCTAAATTCCTTAGATTAATATGTCAATTAAATTATGTGTAGTGCTTATAGTTTGTTTATATTCTCAATGAAAAAATATCCTTTCCACCAGTTACTTGTTTACTTGTAATAATCTCATAGGTAGCTAAGGCTTTCCTTACATAACATAGTAGTCAAGTTTGAATTCATTCAAGAGCAATGAAGACATCAATAGATTCATGTAGTACATATAGCCTTTATTATTCAATTATATTTTGTTTTCATAGCATTCACATGTTTCATACTTTGTGCATAGTTCATATATAGTTATTTTAGTTGGTGGGTATCATTATCAAGTATCTAGAAGTATTTTTCTTTATTAGCTAAGTATAGTAGCATTTTGATAGTCAAGAATCAGAAGTTAGTTTTTATGTTATGATTAAGACTAAAAAATATCTCAAAAAAACTTTCAAAAACAAATGTTGATATAGAAAACATGAAGAGAAAAATCATAGATAAAAGATAAGTCATTCAAAATATTTGTTTTCACAAAATGTTTGATGAAAAAACTCCAAACAAAAAAGTCTAAATACCAAAATTATTGAATAAAAATTTTGAAGACCAAAATATATCAAAAAAAATGTTTGAACAAAAAAATTGAAGAAAAAAATATAATAATAGGGACTAATCAATATGTCCAAAAACCAAATCCTGAATATATTTCCTCCAAATAAAACTAAGTCCCACAAAGGTCCCTTAAGTTGTCACCCTGTAGTGCCTTCGAGGTCAAGGAAAATTCCACTAATGTGCATGTCAAATGTGTCTCCTAGGAGATACTTTTAATGTTACCTTAATTTTATGATAATTCCATTAAAATTATCTCCTAAGAGATTCTTTTCAAATTCCTTATATTTCCTTAAAGGTATCACAATTTTTTTTAGTGTAATCCTTGTTCAATATAAAATGATGCAATGATGGATTTTCCTTGTCCATCTATCTCTTGATGATCTTATAAGGTATGTAATTTACATGGGTTTCACATTTAATCTTGGAATTAAGACACCTTTACCCCTTGATAATATCTAGATAGGACATTATACACAATAATCAATGTATTATTAACTACCTTCTTTAATTGAAACACAATTTACTCATTGAATCCTTTATATACCACAATAATGATGGGTAAGTTCCACATCAAGGTATCTACTATGAGAATCATTAAATAACCTTATAATACCTTAATATGTGACTTGAAATTATCTCCTTAAGGGTAACATGAAGTTATCTTAATGGGTGACATGAAATTATCTTCTTTGAAAAGTTTCACTCCAAGAAGCTTCCAAAATAGGGGAAGGGTAGAGCAAAAAAGAAAGTCATATGGTCTCAATAGTTACCATTGAATATGGATTATTTATGGATAAGTTTTATAATAACTAATTTTTTTTAGGATTAGGTTTTTAACACACACACACAGATAATTAAGTAGTCTAGGAAATATTGATATAAGAAAACTCAGAGATCTAGGCCAAAGGTTAGTCCTAGAAGATATCTTGAATGAGAAATCCATTCTTGTGCCTATTTGAAAGGTATCTCATTAAATACCTTATACAAATCAATAAAATTAAGCAATTTCAGCCTTGAGGTATTTTTGGATCATAATCCATATTTTGAAGTTTTGGGGTTGTTAGACTTTTCATCATGGATGTGCTCAGTGAAGTTTGGTAGGTGATTTATCAACCTCCTCTTTCTCGAGTTCCCCTTCTTAATTTTTGGCTAAGTCTTAATCCCTTACACTAATGACATGTGTTGTCATGAATCTCCTTAGGAAATAAGGGATTTTTTCTTTAAATTAAAGGTACATAATTGGATAAGGGAAGTGGGGCCCATTTATAACAAAAATTATAGAGGTAGTTGGAGGGAGAAATGTGTAACCACAAGACTTATTATAAGCATCATGGGAATCCTAGATGTTGCTTCATAGATCATTATTTCATCCAAAATTTGTAAATATTTCCATAAGAAATTATTTGTTAAGAGTGAGAGTTAAGCATTAACAGTATCCACTAGGAGATTCCTTCATGGGTAAAATGAAGGTATCTCCTAAGAGATACCTTTAAGATATTAAAAATCTCAATAACACTCAAAAATTTCAATCTAAATGTATGTAATAAGAGATTCCTTTGAGGGCCTTATAATACCTTCATGGGTAACTTGACGGTATCTCCTAACAGATATCTTGAAGATATTAAAAGGACCATCAAGGTAAAGGAAAACTTTAGAGGTAAAACAAGGTAAATATTGGGATCTATAACTATTCACCTAATAATGAAAAATTTTAAACTAAATTGAGGTGAAAATATCATGTGTGTAAGAGGACCTAAAATTTACACTCTCTTAAGTATTTGAAGGCCCTTCAAGTTATCAAGTTATCAAACAATAGTGCTTTCAAGGTGAAGGAAATTTTTACTGGGAGATACATTCAACATCCTTTTTAATGTATGATATCACCCTTTGAGGTGTCCACTAAGATATTCCTCTAAGGGCCTTGAGGTACACTTTTAATACCATCATGGTTAACTTGAAGGCATCTCCTATGAGATGTCTTATAAGAAAAATTCAATCTTGTTCATGGTTGAAAAGTATCTCCTAGGAGATACCTTGAATGTACCTATTGATGGACATTTTGACACATTAGAAACATACGACCTCTCATCTTTATCCTTTGAAAAAAATGCTTATGGATTATTTTGACCATCAGATTATATTGGCTAGTACACATAATTTATTTTTGATTTGGTCATACATTATTAGTGTAAGTGTGAGTTAGTGTATATATTACAAAGATTTAATACGTATTTTTTATTGTAGTTTAGAAATAAAATTTGTTGATATGAATTTAATTAATTCTTAATCATAAAAAAACATGAAATGATGCAATACATATCTTACATTTTACAAAATATGAATATTTAAATCATTTCAGTTACATTGCAGAATGTCTTTGGGTAAAAAAGGAATTCCCATAATTAAAAGGTATAAAAATGCCTTAATCGAAGAGAATTTGGATAGAAGATATAATAATTCCTTAATAAAATATAATTTGGATAGAGTACCATTTAAACTACTAGAACTAAAACTAAATCCACATCAACATCTTCCATTTTATTGTGGCAAAAAATTTTCTCTTGCTGATTAGTATTTTGAATTGTTTAGTCTATCAAACATGCATGTAGGTATATACTTGTTTATCATTACATCAAGAAAATAATATTATCCAATTGAAATAATCTTTGATTATGATAAGGATGAAATTGAATATGCCCTTAAATTATATCTAGAAGTATGGAATGAAGAAGATGGAATTTTCTATCGAGTTATAGATAATTTCAATAAATTTCCACATAGTAAAATGGAATTGATAGAAGAAGAAAAATTCCTTCTTGTGAAACATTTGGGTTTCCTTTTAATAGCTATGACAACCTTCAAATGTATATGTTTATAGACAAAGATAATTTGGCCATTAGAATACAAAATATGTTGAAATAAAAACATGAATAAAGGGTATCAACTTCTACTTGTCACCATGCAAACATGTATTTATGATACCCTATAGTCATGACAGAAAAAACATTGAAGAAAATAAGACAACAAAGGGTAACATATTTTTATGTGGATTTGAAATAGGCCATACAAGTACTCACACCAGTGGAAAAAAATAAGATTGAACAAAAAGTTGGAACATTTTTATTGACACATATTTTTTATTAAACACATAGTGATTTCTCTACATGGTATATTTCCTCTAAAAAATATGCCTTGAACATTCCTATAGATCTATGTGAATTGGGGGACTTTAATATCAAAATAAGAAATATGAATGAAATAAGGATGACTTATATAATTTGTTAATTTTTAAAACATTATGAGGTCCCAATGAAGGATGCTTTGTTAATTCCTTTTGATCTAAGCAACCATTAATGTATTATTAAATTAAAGGAAGTCTTAAAAGATATGATGGAGAAGAAAACTGTAAGGTTTAAAATTGTATATGGCCAACATACAATTATAACACAATAAAAAATTCTTTCAAAGGAGGAATACCAATCACTATCATTAAAAAATAAATGTTATGTTAGAAGGGAAAGATTTATGAGAACTTGTACTTCATTCCTTATTGTGCATAAAATATGTAAATAATATAATGAATCCAGTGAAATAATTTATAAAGCTTAATTTGTAGAAATAATTTGATCTACACGTGACTTTATCAAACTGAAAGGTTGGAAGAATCATGAAATAAAAAGTGACAAGTTGGTATGTCAAGGCTTAATAAACAAATGTTGCCCCTAGTTTACCCATAGGTAGTTATAACTAGGATATAACATCATAGATCAATGGTATTAATTTTCCCAAAGGTGGTTATAATTATTAGAAAGAATTGTGATAATAAATGAATAATAAATGAAGTATTGAACTACCAAAACTTCTATCACACTACTCAAAAATATGATATCTATTTGAAGTGCTTGAACCAACTGATGAAATTGATTAGATTCCTCGATGATAAAAATGTGTAATGAATGGAAAAAACTAAGGTCAAATAAGCTAGTCTTTAGAACACATTGGGGAAATAGGTTAGAAATGTAAAGTGGATATAACTAAGAGGATATATAAGAATGATATTTGTACAAAGAAGAATAGTGGTATAATGGCATAACTAAAATGGTCCTTATAGATAATACACCTTAGCACTCAAGCATGGTACTGCTTAAGGTGAATACTATTCATTGGATTAGGAAGTTTGTCTCCCTTTGGTGTGGCAAGACTATATGCCCTAATCCATAATCTATAATGATGATGATAGGTCCTATACAATTTGGTTTGAATTTTCTTTTATGCTTTTCTCAGTCATGGTATTCTTTTAGTTTTCTTTAAGAACAAGATCATCAAATTCAAAGTTTTTATTTTTGACATGTCAATTATAGTGGTCTTTGAGTTGGTTCTAATATGCCTAAAGATTGTTGCAAATAGCTATGCATTTGTCATCAATTAGGTCTAGCTCTTATAGGTAGGCTACTTGATAGTCATGATCATATAAGACACACTTGAAAAAGATGTACAATGAAGGCAATTCAATATCAATGGGAAGGATGGATTTAGTACCATAAAAAAGTGAGTATGGAGTGGCTATTATGGAGGTATGATGATTGGTATGATATGCCTAAAGAACAGGTAATATATATAGGTGCCAATCATGACCAACATCATTGACAATCTTTTTGAGAATATAGACAATGGTTTTATTCAATGCTTTAGCCTAGACATTACCTTGAGGGTAATATGCTATAGAAAAATGTTGTGTGATGTTATTTATGGTACATAGATGGTCTACATCCTTGTTCTTTAATGATCCTCCATTATTAGATATAATTTCATAGGGGATATTGTAGTGGAAAATGAGATGGTTGAATATGAATTTGGAAATTTGCTTTTTTAGTCATGTGAGGGGTATAGCTTTAACCCACTTGTTGAAATACTCAATGATAGTAAGGATATGTTTATGGCTATTAGATGAAGTAAGTTTGATCTTCCCAATGAGGTCAAGTCCCTATGTAGCAAATGGCCATGGTGTTAACATTGGTTTTAGAGTTTGGGTTGGGGTATAAATCAGATTAGTATGTCACTGACATTTGTCACACTTATCTACATATGTAGCTACATCTTCATCCATCGTAGGACAATAATAACTAGTATGCAAGAGATTTTTAGATAGGAATACCCCACTAGATTGAGCTCCACATACTCATTCATGAACTTCTCTTAATTCTAGTGTTGACTCTACCAAAGTTAAACAATGAAGTAGAGTTCCATCAAAACTATGATGGTAAAGGGTGGATCTAAGTAAATTATAATGAGTTGTAATGATGAATAAAGGATTTGGTTTATTTTAAAGATATGTTAGGTGGTAAAACTTGGTCATGAAGGTAGTGGTAAAGGTCTAAGTACCAAATGTAATTAGGACCAGCAATATCACAAATCATTGAAACGGTTGAAGGTTTATGAGCTAGTGTTGACAAATTCTTAATGAGAAATTGATACTCTAGATTTATCTATTTGTTGAATCAGAGAGCCAATATTAGCCATGGCATTTGTAGTTCTATTACTAGCCCTTGGTATGTGTTCAAACTAAATGTTGGAAGTTATTTTCTTAAGATTTCACTAGATTATGATTATTTTAAGTGTATTTATTTATTATAAACTATAATTCTGGTAATAAACATTATTATAGTCATATAAAATGAAAAAAATAATAAATTGAGCATGGATAATGACACCCAACCCTTAGGTCCCTCTTTTTTACTCTCATGACCCTCATACACATATTTTCATTGATTCCCAGTCATCCCTAGCCTTCTAGACATGATCTAGCTAAGCCAGACCTATTTTTACATGACTAATTTATCTCCCCAAGTCCCACCAAGTTAGGACAATAGTGCCACACTTAGACTATAGCACTATTTCCACTCTTATTCACTTTTAGCATTCTTATCCAAGAGTAATTTTAGCCCTAATGGTCAATTATTTCCATTTCCACATCCTTATCCTTATCATCCTAACTCGAGCACATTCAACCCATGACCAATAGATCCCTATAAAATACCATTCAAATATCATTTAAATGGGGTTGATAATTATCACCAAACAGGCAAGAATATAAGAAAGAGTAGTAAAGCAATATTCTCTATTCTCTACATATATCTAGCTAATACATTTACAAGCTTATTCAAATCCTTACAACAGTCTCTAGCCAACTCAAATACATCTATTTTAACATTTTGCATATTCATACACTCAATTACATAAATCACATCAAGTGAGAGAACTACATATGGCTTGATCCATTTTTGAAGTATTGGTATGTAGGCAACATGCCCAAAAAATAGGAATGGATACACATTCAGTGAATATTACACACACTAACCCCCCTCTTTCTCATAATTGGTCAAATCTCAATGGATTATAGGGTTTGAAGAGAAATTTTTTTCTACCGAGAGCTTTATATACTTTTAGCTATCAATTTTTTGTGGACAAGGTCATATAGACATGGTGAACAAAACCCAAAAAGCTTAGTTCCTCAGGACAATAGCAAAAAAGATATACAATAGTTTTAGTTCCACTCCTATCCACTTTTTACACTCATATCTAATCATAAAACAAAGGTTAGAACATAGTTTACAATGGTATCCCAGTCCTACACAGTGAATCTTAGATTTTCTCTTAGTCGTATCATACAATTTCTAGCTAAGTCTAGTTTTTTCCATCTTATTACTATTTTTAGAAAGGTAAAAATTTTAATTTAATCTAAAAAAATTAGTATCTTAATTATTTAATATTTATTTACTAAAAATACCACTCAGACCCTTTAACTAAATTAGGAATAATACACCAATATTCCCAAAATTGTTAAAGCATTTGGTGAACCCAACTTCATTTGTGCATAAAAAACTTAAAAACTCTATGGTAAATTTCCTACTAATTTTTATTATTTTTTTTGATCTTTTACCTGCATAATAAAATCATAAAGTAGCATTCAATTTTAAAATTTCATAGTAATTTTAAGATAGTTTTCTTTCAAACCCTAGTTATCCATACTAGGTCCCAATATTTTCCCAGTAATTTTCCAATAATTTTCTAATTTTTTCATAGAATAATAAAATCATATATTCACTTCAATTTTTAAAATTCAAAATTAATTTTCAAAAACCTTTTATTTTTCAAAACCTTAGTTGCATATACTAGGTTCCATTAAATCACAAATTTCCCTATAAATTTCTAATTTTTTACTTTCATATCTAACTCAAAAATTAGCTTTGAATTTCAAAATTTCATAGTAAATCTCACAATAACTATTTTTCAAAACCCTAGTGAAATATACTAGGTTCCATTACTTCTTGTGGTATCACCTTACATGTTTGTAAGCTTCGTATCCTTTTTATGCATATTCTAGTTCCTTGTTTAGATTATATCCATTTAATCTTTTCTACTATTGTTCAAGTTGTTTTCCTTATGCCACATAAGTCCCTTGCTTCTCTTATTTCATGATGAAGTGTAAGACTTAGTGGAAATCCCCTTGAATTCACCTAGATTCTTACAACTCGACCATATACCATGGATAAACAAGCAACTTGAGTTCTTGTTATAGATTTTACACATCCAAATTACAACAATTTCAATGAGGATAATTTTGATAAAGATAAAAATGAATATAATAAGGGTGATATAGACACTGATGTTCATGATCCACCATATCAGACTCTCGATCAACTTCCACTAATTATTATTAATGAAATTATCAACAAAGAATTGATCCTACAAACTTTTTGAGAAAGACTCTAGGATTAGCCCTGAGATCTTACTCTTATTTTATAATCTATCATAGAAATAAAAAAGGGTAAACAAGTTGAGTCTTCCATTCCTTCAGAGAAACTAGTGACAAAGAACACTAAGGGGGAAACTATGTACCAACAGCCCCCTATAGTAGCCTAACCTACCTCTATGCCCCTAGCTGCAACTAGTACAAATTTGTCTCTTGATGTGGTAGCCCTTGTGCAAGAGATAAAATATATTCAATCCAAGGTGATACATCTTGAGCAAGATGCCTCTAGAGATATGTAGGTTTTGGATTCTTTTCCTCTACTGCATACACCATTATCACATCACATTATTTCTACACCCTTACCATATGTTTTGTTCAACCCAAGCTCTCTTTATATTATGGTAAGGGTGATCTTGAGACACATTTGAGATATTTTCGTGTAACATTCTTGGACTATATACCAAATGACTAGCTACTTACCAAGTTATTTCCATAGAGCCTAAAGGATTATGATTTACAATGGTTCTATAGTTTACTAAATTAGTTGGTCAACACATTCAATCCTTTATTTGACATGTTCATAGCTCATTTTAGCATTAAAATTAGTTATAAGGTTTCATATTCCCAAGTTGCATAATAAAAATAAAGGTCAAATGAGCATCTCACATATTATGTTCTCTGATATAAGTCTATTTTGGCTAAGATGACTAGCCCCATGATTGATCAAGAGTTACAAGATCCCTTCAAACAAAGTATTCTACTATATTTTCATGAATCAATTATTTTCAAAATATTATCTTCCTTCATTGAATTGTATTACACACTAAAGGAAAGATAAGTCAAACTAATTTCAATGGACAAACTCAAACACTTAAGTATCTCAAAAACAAAAAACAAGAGCAACAAAAAAGTCTCATATAAATTCAAGGTCAATGATAGAAAGAGTCATAATCAACCAATAGTTATGCAGCTTCTAATCCCCCTCAATGAGTGGTTTTATCAACACCTCCTCAGTGAACCTTCACTAATCTACCAATTTCTCCAACCAAAGTTTTATAGTAGCTATTGGAATGTAATATCATATCTCTCCCTCCTATTTGAGAAGTTGACCAAACAAAGCCTCTTTCATGGGGATATGATCAACATGCATTTTGTAATTTTCATAGGGCACCAAGCCATATAAAAAATAGATGCATCAATTTGAGACACAACATATAGGATTTGATAGATGGAGATCACATTGATCTTGGCACTATAGTTGAGCTTCCTTAGGCAAAGAAAATATAGGATAAAGCTTTGAAAATATTCTCAAACCCCTTTACATCACATTCTAAATAAGAGATAGGGGATACATCAGGGGTTCACCATTCATATCATGCACATCCACCACTAGATACATATAGGGCACCTTCAATTCAAACACATCCTTTGAATAACATGATTATTGTATACAATTATAGAATTATAGTTAGACCTTCCATCTCCTTCTCATAGAAGGATATTTTTGAGGATGATTAAAGTTATTATGTAATCTTTATCAGAGCTTACATTCATAATCATGCTATTCATAGTATATAGATCTAGTGTAAACATGTGCACTATGACATTATTACAACATTTGGGATATTTAGCATAAGATTTTACCTAGATGGAAATTGTTATCAGTGGATTCAATAGGCACGTAAAAATTTAATTAGGTGAGATTATACTTCCTTTATAGGTTGGTTCAACACACATGGACACACCATTCATTATTGTTCCCAGTGTAGGAGTCTTTGATATTTTACTTGGTCGACCATGGATTAAAAAACTTTGAGTAGTACCTTCTATATTTCATAGATGCATGCAATTAATTCATTCTAATAAGGTTTTTATCATTGGTGGAGTTCTATAAGAGTTAGCACTACCGACTTCAGAGCCATCTATTATTTTACAAGCATCAATTTCAATTTTGTCACCAATTTTAGTTTTACCACCATTTATAGTTCCTCTTCTAGTTCCAATTTAGACATAGTTCAAGCATCAATCACCAACACAGAGAGTTCATACACCTCTATATCTTCAATATTTTAGACATCTTCTAGCTATAGTCTTTACACCTAGGGAAATATTATTGAGATCTCATGTATTTACTCACAGAGCACATGTTCAGAGCACTTATCCTACTACCATATGGGTCCATAAGAGCCTTTTTGTTTCATCCACTTATTAGATTTACTGGGGTACCCCACACTTAGTTTCTACTTTAGATATTTCAAATCATTTACAACATATATAGCTTTTAGAGAAATAGTTTCAACATTTACATTATGCTTCATAATCATGCATGATTCTTCTCCTTGATACGAGACACCATAATAAAGAGTCTCTCATGAGACTCATCAATTAGTATCATCCCTTCCTAATTTAATTCTACATATATTTTATTCAATTTATTGTACATAGTTTTCTTGTCATTAATTGTACATAACTCAAATTTTTAAAAATCCAAAAATAATATAACATTTCCAAAAACAAAAAAATATAACATATCAAAAACACAAAAATATTCAAATATTTTAAAACAAAAAAAATATTTTGATTATATGCATCATCCATGCTTTACATTTCTACTATCATTCTAGACTTACATTTGTTGTTTTATGTTATTGTTTGTCAATTTATCTACATTACCATGCTTCACTTGATCTTCTTTGAGTGTGTGTAGTGACATCAAGATCTTTGATTGCTTCACTCTACCCATTGATGGGTCATATTACTTATACATCAAGACATACATTGATATACATACCCATATGGGCATCTTCTACATGAATACACCATCTAGGTTATGTCATTCCTGCACCACACACTCTACTTATCATATTGATATACATTACATACTAGCTTAAAAATATTACTCTATTGAAACTCACTAGTATATAGCACTTGTGTATTTCTTAGCATATACCTAGTATTGTATTAATATGTATTTCATACTTTCACTTCTTTCTTTGATTATTTATGGTGTGATTGTATTTCTAGTATTTACATGCTTTCCTTTCTTGCTTTGTGTAGCTAGATGTGATTGCATTTCTTAGTTCCTATTTGTCTCATATATGTAACATAGGAAATTTGCAAATGCCCTTTGTTTTTATTCATGTGTATGCCTTAGGGTATTTTCTAATGTCCTTTTCTTGTACTCTTCTATGTGATTATGGATTCCATGCCTACCTTGCTTATTTCAATTATATGTGTATGTGGCATTTTAACATGCCTTGTATGATTACTTTCTATAATGAATGACATGTACCCATGTCCCTTATTTATTTGGCCTCTTGGCCACCCTTTCATGCTTCTTTCCTTATGTTCTTGTTGTTGTTTTACTTCTAATTATTTTCAATACCATGATCTGCATCATGAATTATTCTTATTTTCTTGGATGCCATGATGGACATCATGTTTCATCCCTCCATGATAATTAAAAATTAGCAAAACTTCTAATTATAGTTTAGTAAATTACACATGCTATTGCATTTTTATATCTATCTAGGCATACCCCTGTTGATCTAACAATCTCTCATTACAAACCACACTATATCTTGAGATATATTGTTGATTATCATTACTATATCATGTATCTTTGCAGCATAACACACTTGTATGGCTCTTTCTTCTAAGGGAAATCATTGTATGGTATTCATTCCTACCCTCAAAAGAGGGGGAAATAAATAGGGGTTTTATCATAGAAATTAGATCTCATAATAGTCAAAAATATAGCATTTAAAACACTCAAAATAGCAACCAAACATAAAAATAGTTAGAATAGACCAGGTAGATAGTGAAAATGTTAGAACAATTACTAGATATGGCCCAAGACAATATCACCAAGATTAGGCTATAACACTGGTGCCACTACTATCCATTTTTGGTGCTCTTATCCAAGGAGTATAAAAATTGGACTTTCTAGAAGCAAGTAGAAAATTAAGTTCAACTTCAATTTTGCACAGTCATACCAATTCAAAATCAATGGTTTTTAGTACACTTTTTCTTAGAGAATCCATATATATGGGGCATTATGTGCAACATGATGGCTCTCACTTCCAGTTTTAGAAATGACAGTTGGTATAACTTCTAGATTAGAATCCATGTTTCAAATAATAGTGATTTGGGGAAATGTGTATGGCACATTTGTTTTCTCTTCTTTCTATGTTTAACATTACCTAAACATTCTCACTAGTTCCATTCCTTATTCCATCTATACGTGGTTGTCATCATTTCATATTGGCTTTCATACAAGCCTAACTTCCACATTTCAGTGTGGCTTTCATCTAAGGCTACTTCACCAATTTCAAAGTGGCTTTTATAAAAGCCTAATCACCATCTTTCAAAGTGGCAAAGAGTGGCCTAGTTTTTAGCATACATTCAACTATCCATGCCAAAACTATTATATCACAATACATGCATGGGCTTTAGGAGCCATCTTATATGACACACATATATACCAATATCATTTCATAGTTTCAGTGCATAGGGTAATAATGGAGCCAAAGGACTAGATAACCTTTGTATTCTTAAACCACTTATCGTGAGGGATTGGACACATATTCTAAACATTGATTAACACATGCATGACCACATAACTTCATTTAGTGGGTGATGATGGAGCCAAAGGGTCAACCTTTACATTCTTGAGCCACTCTTAAGGAATTGAGCAAACAGCTCCATTCATGATATTACTCTTGGTATAACATCATCTAGCATTACTCAGCATTACTCAACATCACTTAGCATCACTCAACATCACTCAGCATCATAATAGGTTTTATACTAGTTTTCATACTTGACAAGGTGTATTTTTTCCTTTATCTTCCTCTCTTTCTTACCCAAATTTTGTACATTCTTATTTCAGATATAACATATCTATTAAGAAATGATTTACTCTTTTTTTCTTATAGATTCATAATTCATAATATGCTCTATCTATGCACACCCAACATTAGATAGCTTCATGATTTTCACCCTTTATAGGTAAGTTTAGGTATGCTTTATATTTTTCCTTTATCCTAGTATTTTGATTTATTTCATCACTAGAATAAAGTGGGGGAAAATATAGTCATATAAAATTCAAAAATTGGTAACTTGAGTGTGGCTAATGACACCCAATCCTTAAGTCCCTCTTATTTACTTTCATGACCCTCATAGGCATATTTTAACTAATTCCCAATCATCTCTAGCCTTTTAAACTTGATCTTAGTTGAGTCAGACCCCTTTTTTCATGACTAATCCATCATCCTAGGTCATGTTAGCTTAGGACAATAGCACCACACTTGGACTATTACACTAGTGCCACTCATGTCCACTTTTGATGCTCTTATCCAAATTTAATTCCTTTTGGTTCCCCATCCTTCTCATTATCATCCTAATTCATTAACATTCAACCCATAACCAATATATCCCTATAAAATCCCATTCAAAGATCATTTGGAGGGGGTTGGTAATTATCACTAAGCAAGAAACAATACAAGCAAGACTACTCAAACAATCTTCCCTATTCTCTACATATAATGAGACAATACACTTATAAGCTTATTCAAAATTTTACACCAATCTATAACCAACTAAACTACATATAGTTTATCATTTTTCATATTGATAGACTCAATTTCATAAAGCACATCAAGTTGGAGAACTACATATAGCTTGATCCCTCTTCAAAGTATTAGTATGTAGGTAACATGCCAACATAAGGGGTGTGGATATACATTCAATGAAACTTACACACACTAACCCCCCCTCTTTATTGAAATTGGTCAAAGCTCAGTAGAGTATAGGGTTTGAAGATAAAAATTTCTCTATATGGAGCTCTATAGACTTTCAATTGTCAAAACATTATGGATAGGGTTACATAGACTCAGTGAGCAAAACCTAAAAAGCTCAGATCCTTAGAAAAATAATAGTAGATGTGGACTACAACACTAGTTCCACTCCTTTCAACTTTTTATTCTCTTATCCAATCATAAAATTAAGGTTAGATCTCAATTTGTGATAGTGTCCCAATCTTTCATAGTGAATCTCTGACCATATCTCAGTCGTATTAGCTAGTTTCTAGATAAGTCTTATTTTCTCCATATTATCATTATTTTTAGTAAGGTAAAAATTGAAATTTTATTTACAAAAATTAATATATTAATTATTACATATTTATTTACTGATTTTACTACTCATATTCTTTAACTAAATTGGGAATAATATACTAATATTCCCAAAACTATTAAATTAATTACCATCAATTTCATACAAATCAATTCTAAATTATTTGAAATATAGTTAAATTAATTTTAAATTAATCAATTCTAATTTATAATTACTTTTATCTAGTTAAGTGCAAGTGGATACTCCATCGATTTATCTTGAACTTGCCCAACTTGATCTGTTAGTATATTGACACTTGTTCATGAAGATATTCTTGATGAACAACAAACAATTGTCAAAATATTTTATTATATAGATGGATTAGATTTCTTAATATTTTTTCATCCATAATTTGGCCAATAAAATAGTGTCACGTGTCCCATCAATAAAAGGTACTTTAAAGGATTAATGATCAGTATGAAGGTCCAAAAGGGTGCCATGAGTTCAAAATAGTGTAATCTATTCAAAATTATCTGCTCCCAAATGGTTTGAAATAATTAAATTTATTTAGAATATAGAAAACATATTTATAGAAAATATATTCTCCACTCCACTTTAGTGGGTATAATTTAAAATTACTTAAAATATCCCAATTTAATCGAAATGATCTATGCTCAAATGGTTTGAAATAGTCTAATTTATTTGGAATAAACAAAATTTAATTTTGGAGAATGTCATCTTCACTCCATTTTATAGGTATAATTCTAAATTATTCTAAATACCCGTATTTATTCAAAATTATCTATACCCAAATGCTTTGAATAGTCCATTTTATTTCAAATATAACAAATTTATTTTTGGACAAAATTCTCTTCACTCCACTTTAGTGGGTATAAATCCATATTATTTAAAATAACACAAAATATTCAAAATGATCTATGCCCAAATGGTTTTAAATACTCCAATTTATTTGGAATATATGAAATTTATTTTTTGGAGAAAATATTCTCCACTCTTATTTAGTGGGTATAAGTCAAAATTATTCAAAATAGTTCAATTCATTCAAAATTATCTATGCCCAAATGGTTTGAAATTATCCATTTTATTTGGAACATAGGAAAACTATTTTTGGAGAAAATTTTATCCAGTCATCTTTAGTGGGTATAAGTCCAATTATTTGAAATAGTCCTTTATAGTTAGTTTTATATTGTTATATGTTAGTCATATAGGAGATTGAGTATTCAGGTAAGAGATATTGGTGGAGATATGATCTCCCCAATTATAGGAAATAGTTTTTCTATATAAATGTAACACTTATATCTATTTGTATCATAATGGAATGAAATAATAACATATTTTTGGTGTGTTAAAAATATTTCTATTGTCTATGTATTTGCCTATTTTATTTTTGTGTTTATCATCCATAGATATGAACTAACCCCATTATGAATTTGAGATAACTATTAGGATAGAGATGCATGTCCTAACTAGTAAGGATTAAAATTCATTCATGATTTAACTATTCTACATTTGGGTAATAGTTGGATAAATCTATAATTTATTAGGAACGGACAAAGAGAAGTACTACAGCATCATGGATTGTAAGATCCATCCAACATATTTTTGTTGTAGCATATAATGGTATGCAATATGATATTAAAACACCATGATGACCAAGTTGTAATATGCTTAAGGACTAAAAATAGATCCAATAAATAAGTTAAAATATTGCACCAATGATAAAAGCCATGATGACAATGTTGATGTATGGATATAGATGGACTTAAGTATCATATGCAAGGAATCACCCAATGCATGCATACATACTAATTTAAGGAAAAATAATGAAATAAAATAAATAGGAAAATAAAAAACCAACAAAAAAACAAAAAAACAAAACACCAATAAACAAAAAGACAAAATAATAATAAAAATAAATGAACAAATAACAAAATGCCAATAAACAAAATAGTGAACAAAACAAACAAAACATAATTAATGGTGAATCACAATGTTAGTGAAAATATAAAACAAAATGTTCTTTCATATGTTATAGAGTTGTTACATTTGGTTATAGGGTGTCCCCTAAACTAGATATCAATACTAGAGGTATAATAACATAGGAACAAAAGATGAACCATGTTTTCCCTAGGTGATATGGAATAAAAACACACACAAAAATTGACAAATAGTACCCTTGGGATATAGGAGAGAACAAAACAAGAAACAAAATGGGGATAATAGTATAAAATGAAGGTGTAGCTAAGATGAATTCAAATGCATTTGGAAAGTGGATTACACCTACATAGTTATATGGATGCAAGATCTAATATGAACATTAAGACAAATGTAGTTCTCCCAGGATATGGGATAGAAGAAAATGATGATCAAGAAACATGATTTAATTATAGAGGAATATGGGAATGATCTTGAAAAATGGCTAATACATGAGAAGAGAGAAAGGGATGACATTCACAAATCATGAAAGTGTCAACACAAAAAAATAATATGAGCATCAGAGTATGATTTCGGCTAAAACCACACTAAAATGCAAGTGAAAAGTATCCACAAATGAACAAAATTAGTAATGCATAGTGTCTACTACATCTAAGGCTTGGATTGATAATGAGATTGAAAAATTATAAGAGCATAGGCAATATTTTATCATAAAATGTTGAGAGCATCTAAACATAAATTTCTCACAAAATGGTGATAGCCAAAGAAGAGCCAAGTAGTCATTACTGCATCAAGTTTGAACACACAATGATCATAATATGAACTCATAAAATAATGATATCATATGTCTAAGGACAATAATGATGGATAAAATTAAATTATGAGTGGTTACTTGTGAAGTAGTTAGGAACCCAATAATCTTTAGGTCAAATAAATCATTGAAAAAGAAAGGAAAGTGTAGATGAGCTAACTTGTGATACATCATGTATCTAAGTGATACCTACATAGTCTATGAGGACCATAGGCTGATGTAGTTCTTATAGAAATGAGAGGAAAAAGACTAAGGTGGTATAAAGATATATTGAACAAATAATATGTCCCATCCTAAAATAATTTATGTCTTTATATCTTGCATAGGAAAGGGGGTGACAAAGATAACCTCAATGTGAATTTATCATTACCTAAATAGTCCCATTAAGACCTCAATTAACTATAGTTTTTCCTTACAATGGATGAATTCGCCTAAGTAGTAACAAGTTTGTGAAATAGGAAAATGACATAGTATAGAATAGGAATGGTAAGGTGATACATAAATGCATGGTAAAGGTATTGTTCCTAATTTTCCCATAAGGGGTTATAATTAGGAAATAAATAGTCCCATTAGGACCTCAAGTTACTGTATTTTTTCCTTAAAATGGATGAATTTGCCTAAGTAGTAACAATTTTGTGAAATAGGAAAATGACATAGTATAGAATAGGAATGGTAAGGTGATACATAAATGCATGGTAAAGGTATTGTTCCTAATTTTCCCATAGGGGGTTATATTTAGGAAATAATAAAATAAGTTAATGATACTAATTTACCCAAAGGTAGTTATAATTAGTAGCATCAATAATGAAATAAAAAGTGATAACAATGTAAATGCAATTACCAAACCACTATCATATTTCTCTAAGAGACTACCTCTATCAAGACTACTAGATCAAATTTTGATACTTCATCTACAACCTCTCACCTAAGGTTCCCAAAGAAATAATGAGTGGAACCAAGGTCAAAAAGGGTTGGTAAGGAGGGTAAAATATTTTTTTTCAATAAGGAAGGTATGGTAAGGAATGGTATATGGTATGATTTAAGGAAGATGACAATATGGTATGATTTAAATTATCTTCATAGATAATACTTAGGGTCTATCAAGTGAAATAACTCTTGAGTTATATTATGTTCATAGGCTCATTAAGTTCATATTCATCTGATGTATCAAGTCTATATGCTCTAGAGACATAATTAGTAACAATGACATAAGGGCCTATCTAATTAGGCTTGAACTTTCCATTCTTATTTTTCTCATTCATGGTGTTCTTCTAGTTTTCTTTGAGGATAAGATCACCAAGATCAAACTCTTTAAGTTTAACACACCTATTATACTTACCACACAAAGTATTCTAATATGTTTGAAGATTTTTTATAATGGCCATGCATTTTTCATCTACTAACTCCAGATCTTGCAAGAGAGATAATCTATAATATTCATCATCTAAAATGTGCTTCAATTTGAAATACAGATAAGGTAACTCAATCTCAATGGGAATAATGACATTAGAGCCATAAACAAGTGAATATGTTATGGATCCTATTAGAGTTTAGTAATTAGTATGATATGTCCAAAGGGATCAAAATATGTATAGGTGCCAATCACGTCCATCATCATTGTGAATATTATTAAGATTAGTGAAAATGGTCTTGTTGTAACATTAGTTTTGTACCCTTGGAAAGGGTTATTTAGTCTTCTTCCATCTAATCTACACAATGGAAATAACCCCAGGCTATGGGTATCTTGTATTAGGGTTGAACCTATAGACAAGAGTAGATTCCTCTTGATGGATCACTTAGACTAACTATTCTACTTAGAAAAGGTTTAGAAAGGATGAATAGGGTTACTAAGAAATCTAAAAATAATATAGACCAAATTTAAATGAGAACTCATATGAGCATGAAAAATACACTGATGAAACTTAAGACAATGCTAGTTCATACAATCTCATAATCTAGCTAATATGTATAAGTGTTTCATAAACTAAGTTCACCAAATAAATTAAGTAAAGAACAATTCTAAGACTCACACTAGGTATCCATCAATGGAAGATATAACGCAAGTTTAGACATGTAACTAACTTGAAAACACCTAAAAATAATTAAGAAATAAGGACAATGGACATGGAAGATTCTCTTTCATAATTCCATCATGCATAATCTTAGTAAACATAGTTTAAAGGGGGAGAGATAGGTAAAAAAATTCTATATTAATTTAATAGGTCTTTCATATAAATTTTGATATGGTATAACCCTATCAAATGAGATTCTCTTGCCCTTAAAAAATTAGAGATTCCTTGTGGAAGTCAAAAATTTAAGAGAGCTATTCTATGATGGATAAAAACTAGATATATTAGAAAAGGGGGGGAGAGAGAGAAGGAACATGTCATCAAAATTAATTTATGAGATATCATCACCCTTAAATGAATCCTCAACCACATTTTGATCAAATTAGGACTAGTTATTTATTGATAAATTAAACTTTATTTGTCTTAATAGCCTCTGAACCCTTTCATTGGTATAGAAATGCACTAAAAGACAAGATTTTGCTTGGAATGTTGATTTATGATCCATCAGGGAAGAGAAATATTTAAAGCCCTTAAAATTCATTGAATGACCCAACTGCACTTACCAATCCCCAAATCTCCTCTTGGAACTCTACACCACTTTCCACTTAACATTCTTATAAGGACAAAATCATCATATATTTAGACTTAATAGATCCATGACTATGCCTATTTTTAGTGTTTATAGGTACCTATTTGTTAAGGATATGACTATGTCAAAGGATGAGATACTTCATTCATAATCATAAATCTACCCCTACTTCTAATTATGAGTATAGGTATTATTATAGATGAAAACCAATCCCATTTATTGGTTTTTCTATAGTCCTAATATCAATGAAGATCCTCTAGGTGATTGATCTCATCCTAATATCTAGTTGCCAACCTTTGATAGGTATTAGGCCTTAAAATACCTATTGTACCTCTACCAAGATTTAATGGCAACATTTGATAATAGAATATCCACTATGGCTCAACCTAGATCATATATGATCTTGGTTTTATGAGTTCACCTACCTGGGTTCACAAAACCTTTTGATCTGATGTGTCTACCTATGTGTCACCCTCACCATGTTATTTACCATATTTAAAAATATGACTATTTTTTTAGTTGGACATGTGTCCTCACTTTATGCCTTCTAAGACTTGATCAACTTAGCTCTATTGATTTCCCTGAATGTCTTCTATCTCTAACTTTCATTATTGCCATTGATCTATAATACGTATTCTAAATGATTCCATTTGACATCCCCACATTTATCCTCAAGATCTCATTGTTAGTTTCATCTATTCAACATGCTTAAAACATGTGGAAACCTCACCTTTAATCTAGCTCATTGACTTTTTGACCCTATGCATATTGTCATTTTTTTCTACACGATTAGACATGTCTCATAAATCTTGATCAACTTGATTAAATGTGCACCATTGAACCTTTGATTTACCATTATCATGCCACTTATTAAATCCACATCCAATCTCAATATCCTCTAGCTTTTTGATGTCAATATTGTGGTTTATCTTTAATTGCATTATTAAATGTCCACTATAGGTCTATTTGGGCCCACTAACTCAAGCTATCACCCACATGTCATTGATCTTCAATTAAATCAAGTAGGATTTTTACACTTGTCATCTCTATATTTATTATCATGATCCTTTGAAGGTTTTGAACTCAAATGGATATTTCCCATGGTTTTAAATTGACATCCCCATGCATGCCCATTCTACTAGTTCAACTTTGAAGGCTTACATATAGAGATAAATAACTCATCCATATACCAAATTAATATGGGAAATCCTTGGAAAAAAATGCATCATACCCATGTGATCCTTTGTATTTTATAAGATTCATAAGCATACTTATAAATTCACAAGTGAACTGACCTGTTCATTTCTACATGACGTGTCATGATGGTCTGGCTCATCTAGGCTTATGCAAGTCATTTTTCTCCATTCAAAGTTATGATAAACTAATGAGATTTTGAGAAAACTTACTTCATGTTCCTTGAACTCAGTGAACACCATGGAAACCTACTATATCCTTTTACTTTCACTTCTTTGACTTTGTTTCTATACCTACTTATTGGCCAAACTCTGCTCAACTTCTTACTCCATACCAAGACTTTTAGAATGTTGATCTATCTAGGAAAACTTTTGTATATAAGCCAAAATTAGTCAACATTTTAGGTGACATCATAGGATTTCATGGCCACTATCAAAGATACTAATAGCCTTAGCCTGTACTTTGGGAATGGAGTCTCAAATCTTCTCTCTCAATTGATATGAAACAAAAATAAGGCTATCCCTTTCTAAAACCTCTTCTTGAAGTAAAAGGACAACAAAAACAAAAAAATTGTGCAAGGTATTTATGGAAGGGAAACACACAACTAAAATAAATGTACACATGCCACTTAGAGGAAAATATGAAATCTACTCTAATATGTATAATTTTATACAATGGCTATAAACTATATTAATAATAAGGCATTAAATGAATGCCATTGACTGGGATGGGTAATACCTCTCCATCTATATAGGTGAATTAAAAATAATTATGTTTTTTTCAACCATGGATCAAAGAGTGATAATTCCATAAGCTTTCAAACTTTTTATGGTTTCCTAGCTTGGATTTATTTCACTCCCATTTGAGGACTAGGTCCCCTTCATTTAAGTCCCTTGATATGGATCTCTTGTCAAAAGATTTCTTGGCTTGACATTTATGTGATTATAGTGTCTTCATTGTAAGGTATTCATATTCTTCAAGATCCATTATCTCTACCATCCTCACACTCATAGGATCACTCTCCATCAACTCTAGCTAATGGGCTAAGTCTATAAGAAATTCAAGAGAAATGGGTAGTTTGGATTCCTTCCCATATACAAGGACATATGGTGAGTTGTTAATGGTAAATTTTGGATTAAATCTAATAGCCTACAAGAATTTCCTTAGCTTTGTGTGCCACACTCTTTGGTTCTCTTCCACGGTCCTCTTGATAATCCTTATCAAGCTCTTGTTTGTTGACTCTACAAGTATTTTTCCTTGGGGTTAGTAATTTAAGGGTGTACTAAGGTAGATGCCTAGCTGAAGTTCCCATTCACTTGTTCTCATGCCAATAAATTCTAAGGCATTATCAAAAATTATTATGGTTAGTACACCAAACTTGGTCACTATGCTATCATAGAATTCCAACACTATTATTTCATTAGCTTCTTTAAGGGAAATTACTTCTACCCACCTAGTGAAATAGTTAGTAGTAGTGAACATCCATGTATATCCTCTAATGGAATGTGGATTGATCATTCTTATGAATTCCAAACCCCACTGCATGAATGGTTGTTTCACATGAACTAGGTTGAGAGGAAGGGCTACTAATATTTATTTTCCTATAAAGAGCAACCACTTTCTACACTTTCTAAACAATGTGTATGGATCCTTAAAGATGGTGGGCTAGTAATAATTATCTCTCATCACTTTTGGTACCATAGTCCTTGGATAAAAATGGCCTCTTATAGGTGCATCATGAAATATCTCTAATAACCTTGTTACTTGGTTATCATATATGAACCTTAAAAGCACTCCATTGTGGTCATTTCTAAATAAAACCTCATCGAACAATGCATAAGGAATGTAATTAAGTATAAAATATGATCTATTTTATTTATTCATAATTGGAGGGTACTCACCTATTAGTAAGAAATGTGTCATATCCTAGAGCCAACTAGTGTGAGGTAGAGGTGTATTTTTTTGCGAATGATTTAAATTATTTAGGAATAATGGAGTTTTATTATTATTTTAGTTAAGGGTCTAGATTAATAAATAAGTAAAAAAATATAGAAATAATTATAGTCCTAATTTGTGTAATTAATTTTCTTTTTCACCTTTCTAAAAATAGCAATAAATAGGAATACATATAACTTATCTAGAAAATAGACTAAGACAACTGATACAAAGGTTATACATAGTTATGCAAGACTAGGAAGGTGTTGTAAACCTATATATATATATATATTTTATTGAAAGGATAGGAGAAATAAAAAGTAGATTCTTTAGTGTTCGATGTTGTTGTCCATTCCTACTGCTATTTTCCAAACTAATCATAAAGACCTAAAACATTTTGGGTAGTTGCGTTGTGCCTGTGTGAGTATGCCTGTGAAAAATTGAGTGCTATTTATTGATGAAAATCACTATGGAGCTGATTTTATCTTCAAACCCTAACCCTCCATCATACTTGATAAAATTATATTTGAGTCACTTGAGAAAGAGGGGATGCTAATGTGTGTAAGATGTACTAAACATGTAATTTGTACCCCTTGTGTGGGCTCACTACTTACATACCAATATTCTAAAGAGGGATCAAGCCATATTTAGTTCTCCCCCCTAGTGTGATTTGTGTAATAGTGTGATGTAGATGCAAATACTAATTTGATAGTGTTTGAGGTGGCTAGGGACTAGTATGATGATTTGAATAGGTTTATAGCTATGTTGGGTAATTGTATGGAAAGAATAGGGATGTTTTCTTTAGTGCATTCTTTGTATTCTTATTTTTTTTAATAAAAAGGATTGGATGAAAATGACCATTGGGGCTTAAAGTTAAAATTAATAATACCACTAAAAATTTGACACTTTGGTGTTTGGTGCTATAGTTCAAATGGGGCACTCTTGTCCTATAGGCTTAGGACATAGGGGAACAAGATTGACATGGGAAATATTGTCTAGCTTATGTGGAATGAATATTCAAAAGGTTTTGGATTACTGGTAATGATAAAAAAGGTATCTAGAAGGGTCACAAGAACATGTGAAAAGGACCTATGGATGGGGTTTTTCAAGCCACACTTAAACTACCAATTTGGATATTTTATATGACTACATTTTTCCTTGTTTATTCTAGTGATACATCAAATTGAAATACTAGGATAAAATAAAAATAAAAATATTTATTGAACTTACCTAAAAGGGTGAAGCCCATGAATATGTGTGATGTTGACTATGCATAAAGAGAGAACAACATGAAGCATAAATATATAAAATAAAATAAGGAGTAGATGAGTTCTTACTAGACATGTTATGTCTAAAATAAGAACATAAAAGGGCTAGGTAAAAGAGAGAGGAAGGAAAGGAATGGATACACCTCATTAGGTACATGAATCAATATAAAATCTATTATGATGTTGAGTGATGTTGATTATGTGATGCACCAAGAGCAATATTATGAATGGAACTGAGTGCTCAATTCCTTGAGGGTGGCTCAATAATACAAAGGCTAGACCTTTGGATCCATTATCACCCACTATGTAGTGAATTTATGTGATCACGCATGTGTTAATTGATGTTTGGACTATATGTCAAATCCATCTGAGTAGGTGGCTCAATAATACAAAGGCTATTTAGTCCTTTGGCTCCATCATTTCCCACTAAGTGTAAACTATGAACTGATATTGGTATGAATTTGTGTCATATAAGATGGCTCATGAAGCCCATGAATGCTCTGTAATCTGACAATGTGGTTTGGATAGCCAAATGTGTATTAATAACTAGCCCAATATAGGCCACTTTGAAAGGTGGACATTAGACTTATATGAAAGCCACTTTGAAACTGATAACTATGCTTATATGAAAGCCACTCTAAAATAATTTTAACCACCTACACATGGAATAAGGCATGTACTAAATAGAATACATGGGTAATACAATAAATTGATAAGAAAAAAAGGTAAATGTGTCATGCACACTGCCCCTAATCACTGGTGTCTATCACATTGATTCTAATTTTAAAGTTGTACTAGTTACCCTATCTAAAATTGGAAGTGAGAGACATCATGTCATGCATGATGCCCCCTTTATATGGATAATCTAAGTAAAACTATACTAAAATTTCTTAATTTGAACTAGACTGTAGCTAACAAAACTATAATTGACCTTACCTTTTTATCTATTTCTAAAATCACATATAGATACTCAAAACAAGAAAGGAAGGCATATAAATGCTAGAAATACTATCACATCTAAATAATCATAGCAATAAGTGAAATTATGCATAACATGTAGTACAAGACTAGGTAGATGCTAAGAAATACACAAGCGTTATATACTAGTGAGTGTTGATAGAATAATTTTTTTATCACTGGTGTCTATCACATTGATTCTAATTTAAAAGTTGTACTAGTTACCCAATCTAAAATTGGAAGTGAGATACATCATGTCATGCATGATTCCACCTTTATATGGATAATATGAGTAAAACTATACTAAAATTTCTTAATTTGAACTAGACTGTAGCTAACAAAACTATAATTGACCTTACCTTTTTATCTATTTCTGAAATCACATATAGATACTCAAAACAAGAAAGGAAGGCATATAAATGCTAGAAATACTATCACATCTAAATAATCATATAAATAAGTGAAATTATGCATAACATGTAGTACAAGACTAGGTAGATGCTAAGAAATACACAAGTGTTATATACTAGTGAGTGTTGATAGAATAATTTTTTTATCACTGGTGTCTATCACATTGATTCTAATTTAAAAGTTGTACTAGTTACCCAATCTAAAATTGGAAGTGAGAGACATCATGTCATGCATGATGCCCCATTTATATGGATAATCTGAGTAAAACTATACTAAAATTTCTTAATTTGAACTAGACTGTAGCTAACAAAACTATAATTGACCTTACCTTTTTATCTATTTCTGAAATCACATATAGATACTCAAAACAAGAAAGGAATGCATATAAATGCTATAAATACTATCACATCTAAATAATCATAGCAATAAGTGAAATTATGCATAACATGTAGTACAAGACTAGGTAGATGCTAAGAAATACACAAGTGTTATATACTAGTGAGTGTTGATAGAATAATTTTTTTAAGCTAGTAACTATTTTACATCAACATGATAACTAGAGTATGTGGTGTATGAATGACATAACTTGGATGGTGTGGTCATGTAGAAGATGCCCCCAATGGGTAGATATGTCTATGTACATCATGAATGTAAAATTAAGATGCCCCCTCAATGAGTAGAGTGAAGTAACCAGGGATATATGTGTCATTTCACACACTCAAAGAAGATCAAGTGAAGCATGGAAAAGTAGATAAATCAACAAAAATAGCATAGAACAACAAAATTTAAGTCTAGGATGGTAATAGAAATGTAAAACATGGATAATGTGTACATTGGAAAAGTTTTTAGTATTTTGAATTATTTGAATGTTTTTGTATTTTGACATGTTATATTATTTTTGTTATTTTGAAATATTGTATTATTTTTGGTGTTTTGAAATAAGTTATGTACAAGTAAACTAAAAATTATGTACAAGTACAAAGAAAATATATACAAATAAGCTAAAAAATTATGTACAAGTAAGTAGAAAGAAACTATGTATCATAATGTGAGTAAAGTATTATGTACACAATGACATAAAAGACTAGGCTAAAGGGGGTAAAGGGTTTAAAGATGGATCCCGCTAGGGATGGAGATAGAGGAAGGGATCACATCCACTATCAAATGCCTTAAGACAATCATCATAAGTATATTCATATGCCACATGCTCTATATACATGGTGGATATCTCCTCAAGTGTCAATAAGATCTCTAATCTTTGTGTAGTCAAATATCTATCACTCTCAGTGGTATCATCCTACCAAAGGAAAAGTGAGTCTCACTTTGGTGGTGAAGATGTTGGTTCTCCTCTAGGATATTTAGCTCTAGTAAGAGGTAACATCAGTGGAAGTGGTAGAGCTAGTGTTAGTAGTGATAAAATATTAATAGTACATTAAACATGTAGTTTATCCAATCTCTTCTATAAATCTATACATGAGTTTGTGTCTTGGCCTATGATTCTATGAAAGAGAGAAAATGGCTGACCATCCTACCATGATAACCTGATAATAAATTTATGTCATAACATAGGTAGTGTGATTAATACATGATCAAGTAACATGTGTAGCATAATCTATGGTTGATGTTTAGTGGTTCTTATCTAAATCTGAATGACTAGCTCTATATCCATATAGGTAACCATGTGAAATGTAAGTGGGAAGTGATCTACCTATGTATACAAATGTTGAGTATATCTTGTGAGTATTTTGGGAGATGCTAAGAGTGATGCAAGATGTGTGACGAGGGCTCTAGATTCATCTTTGTACTCTCTTAGGCTAATTGGTGTAAAGCTTAATCCACACAAATAGTCATCTATGAGTGTGGGTGTCGTATCATCATCTTAATTATCTTGGAAATCTATATCAACATCATGCACATATGGTATCTTAGAATTTAACACAAGGGATAATTATGATATGGGAGTTTCATCAACTATAGTAGGAGAAGATAGTGGTGTTTTGAGAGTATCTATAATAGGTGAAGTGAATGTGATTTCCTAAAGATTTACATCTATAGAATCAACTAAGACTATTGAAACTATTATCAGTGATTGCATAATTATAATAGGTGTAAGAACTATGACTAATGGAGTAGCTAGAATGGTTGAAGTTACTATAACTAGATGAATATCTGATGCTGAGGAAATAATAATAATAAGTGGAATAGTGTATGATGTGCTAGTCTCTCTTACCTCATATGTATGTATCTGGTCAAGAGAAATATGATGATGTGGTGACTAAACTATGATATGAGGTGTCCCATTTAGTGAAATAGTCAAATATGACTCTATAATTCTATAATATCTGAATGGATGGTTATTTGATGGGCATGTGCATAGGTTTCATTCATGGAGGAAATTAACACATCAATGAATAGTGGAAGGAACTATGTCTATAACATGTATTTAAGGTCATTCAAGTAAAAAGTTATAATGAAGAGGACCTAGCATGACTTAAAACTATATAGAGAGGGTTTTGGGCCCTACCATGATTTCCAAAGCAATGGTGTTTAATGTCTATCATGGTATATCATCAAACCCTCTAATGTTTTTATATGTATTTTGTATAGAAGAAATATCTACACCCATGGTTTGTAAAAATTTAATATTACATATATTAAGTCCAGAACCACTATCAACTAGAACTCTCTTAACTTCACTATTTTTGACTTGTGCTTGTATGATTAGTGGTAAAGTTTGATCAATAATTATCTTAGAAGGCATGTCCTCATGATAAAAATAGATAACTTCTTTTATAGTTTTGAATGTGTTGACTATTGATGAAAAATAATAAGGCTTTGAATCAATGGGCATAGAATTATAAGTGAGTGTTTGATAAAGAATGTCCTTGAACACATTTAATTTTTGAATTAGTTTTAACATAGAAACCTTAGCTAGTTTTTTTATTAAAAGATTGAGAATATCATATGTCCTATATGGATTTACTTGTGTAGGTGGGTTGGGCTTAGGACATGAGGTAATAGGAGGAGGGTGGGGTACCTGACTAAGGGAGGCATGGTGGCACATCAAGTATCAACTCCAAATGAATTATCTATTATCCATATAGGGCTAATAGTAGTTATGGGAGTGAATATAATTGACAAGTCAAGGTGGTGGAGGGATAAAGGGTGTCATATGGGCTCTTTGATGACGGGTAGGGATCTAGGGAAGAGAAAAATGGAACATGTAACATGACTCAACATGAGATAGAGGTTCCAAGGGAGGTGAGCTAAGAGGTGTAAAAAATTATATGTAAAGATTATCAATAAAATAAATAACATGCATGTGATCTCGCTTAAAAAGGAAGTGAATCAATTATTCAAGGCATATGATAAAAATTTTCATTAAGGAATTAAGAACTTATGTATTCATGTACATCATCGGACTTAGTAAATACATCTTAGGTCTTCGAAATGAGCTCTTGTGCATTACTAAGATAAAAAATGAAACTAATTGAGATGTAAGTTGATACCTTAAAAAGCAAAGGGACTTGGTATATTCAACTAGGGTTTGAAATAAAAATGATTTTAAAATTACTATGGTGAATTTTAAAAATTAAATGTGAAATTCTTATTTATATATGTAAGAAAAATTAGAAGAATATTGCTAAAATTTTTAAGGAATTTTCCCTAGGATTTCTAGGATTTTGTGCACAAAGTAAGTACTTCAGGATCACCAAATGATTTACCTTATTTGGAATAATATATTTTTATTCCTATTTTAGTTAAGGGTCTATATTAATAAATTAGTACAAAATGTAGCAATAATTACAGTCATGATTTGTGCAATTGTTTATCTTCTCACCTTTCTAAAAATAATAATAATTATGAAGAAATATAAATTAGTTGGAAAATAGATTGAGACGGCTAATACAAAGGTTAAAAATAGCTATGCAAGATTGGGAAGGTGTCATAAACCTAAATCTATATTTTATTTGATGAAAGGATAAGGGTGTAAAAAATTAGATGTTTTGGTGTCCAATGTTGTTACTCATTCCTTTTGCTATTGTCAAAACTAATCACAAAGACTTGAAACTTTTTGGGTAGTTGAATTATGCCTATGTAAGCATGTATATGAAAAATTGAGTGCTAGTTGTCAATGAAAATCGCTATAGAGATGATTTTATCTTCAAACCTTAAATTTACATCATAATTTATAAAATAATATTTTAGTCACTTGAGAAAAAGGGTGGGTTAGTGTGTGTAAGTTGTACTAAACATGCAATCCACACCCCTTGTGTGAGCATTCTGCCTACATAACAATACTCTAAAGAGGGATCAAGCTATATGTAGTTTTCTCACCTAGTGTTCTTTGTGTAATAGTGTGATGTGGATGCATATGCTAATTTGACAGTGTTTTAGGTGGTTAGGGACTAGTATGAGAATTTGAATAGGTTTTTAGCTGTGTTTGGTGACTATATGCAAACAATAGGGAAGCTTTATTTATTTATTGATTTGTATTCTTTCTTTCTTTGTAAGTTTTTTGTCACCTCCTTTGTAAATGATATTTGAGTTGGATTTTATAGGGAAAAATTGATCATGGGTCAAATGTATTCAATCTAGGCCAACCTAATTAAGGATAAGGATTGGATGAAAATGACCATTAGGGATCAAATTGAAAATATATAGGACCACCAAAAAGTGGACACTCTGGTGTCTAACATTATAGTCTAAATGGGGCATTCTTATCCAATAGGCTTAGCACTTTGGAAAATATGATTGACATGGGGAATACTATTTGATTGAGGAGGAATGACTATTTATAATGTTTTAAATGATTGGTAATGAGCAAAAATGTGTCTAGAAGGTTCGTAAGAGCATGAAATAAGGACCTATAGATGGGGTGTTGCAAGCCACACTAAAACTACCAATTTAGACATTTTATATGACTACAGTGAGTTGTCTTGTGTCACAAAGACAACTTATTTATCTTCATGGAGGTCATTAACCATATGCTCACATAATCCTTTTCCTCTTCCTAGCTTAGTGAGCTTGATCTCCACATCATAATCCATGACCTTGGTAATCCAACTAGCTCTCTTCTCATTCATGTCCTTGTTGAGGGGAAAATACCTCACTGTAAAATGAGATGACAGAAGATGAATCTTGATATTGGAGAGCATTGGTCTAAAAATTTTGATTTTTACCAAAGCTATAAGACATTGATTTTCTATAAAGGTGTACCTTACCTCATATCCTTTAACCCCTTGACTGAAAAATAAATGGCTACTCAAGTCCTTCAACATTCCTCTACATCAACATAGATGATATCTTATCACATTGGAAAAGGTGTATAGTATGAAATCCTTATATAAGTCAAGATTTATGAATAAAGGTACTTGGGTAATGGCTTATTTGATACCGTCAAATGTTGCTTTACATTCATTTGAAGAAGTGAACACCTAGTTCTTCTTTAGCATGTTAGTGATAGGTTTGAACAAGTTTTAAAAACTAGGTATAAACCTTATCACAAATTTTATTTTCCAAAAGAAGATCTAAAGTCCCTTCTAGTGCTTGGGTATAGATAGTGCCAAGATAACACTTATTCTATCAGGATCAATGGCTAATCCTTATTTTGAGATAATGTGTCCCATTAGCTTGCCCTCATGGATATAAAACACACATTTCTTAGGATTTAATTATAGCCCATACTCTTTATATCTTCCAAATATCAACCTTAGATGATTTAAGTTCTCACTAGCCTTTTTCGAGAAGACTATAATGTCATTCAAGTAGACTAGCACCATCTAATTCAACAATCATTGAAAAACCATGTCCATGGCTCTTTATAAATTTCAACCTACATTTAGTAAGCCAAAAGGAATATTATAATAGGTATATGTGCCCCACTTTGTGGTGAAGGTAGTCTTATATTGATCTTATTCTCTTACCAATGCATGGTGGTAGCCTAAATACCCATCCAAAAGAGAGAAGTGTTATGAACAAAAAACTATATAAAAGAGTTGATCCATGGATGGTAAAGGGTAATTATCCTTCAATGAGACCATTTTCAAATCCCTAAAGTCAAAACACAATTTGATATCCCCATTCTTTTTCCTTAAAGGTACCAGATTAGCTACCCATGAAGAGTGCTTGATAGGAAAGATGATCTTGGATTAAATAAATTTGGTCAATTATTTCTTCATAATATCTTCAATTTTTGGGCTGAAAGGCCTTTGATTATTCCTAATAGGCTTGGAATTAACCTTTAACTCTATAGTGTGTTGGGATAGCTTGGGATCAAAGCCTCTCAGATCACTATATTCCCAAGCAAAAATGTCTAGATATTTTTTATAGAGCTCAATGAAATTATGTATTTTAACCCTAGTTCTTACCTTTCCAAGATTTATGAGCTTTTATTTAAGGATAATGAATCTTTCATTGTTCTCTTCATTAGTTGACATCACTACCTAATATTTTATCATATGGTCCCACTCATGGAAAAGGATTTCAAGGATGACTAATGCTTTAGGAAGCTTTTTAGTTCTGAAGGGAATAATTTGATCTTCACACTAATGTTGTAACTTATCTTCATTAATTGAGGAAAACTCTACTTCCTTCTACAAGAAACAATCAATCTACTTGTGACTATCAAAGCCCTGCCAATGAGCTTCATTGTCTAGCACTGATGGTATTATCACCACTTTAACATGTGGCTACAGTTTGGACCTTTTTAATTCATTTAGGTGGTCAAACTAAGCTCCCATATCTACCAACCTATCATCATGTTTGTTTATTTTCCTTGGCACAACTTACATGTTTAAGGCCTCAAAGCCCTCAAGAATATCCCACACTATATGTTTGTAGGATATCATCAAGGGGTTTTGTGATATTTTGGCCTCTAACCTGATGCACTATCATGTCACTATCTCCATACACTTGTAACTACTTAATTCCCTTCCTAATATCCTACTAAAGGCCATGATAAGGCATTCATACTCTGTTGCATAGTAAGAGTAACTAAATTAGAACCTATAAGAAGATAAATACTTATCATTGGAGGGGGATACTAGCATTGTACCTACACCTTGTCCATGTTTTCTCCTTGAGCCATCAAAGAACAATTTACATAATCCACTAGAGTATTCTTGTGGCCTAGTGAGGGATGGAATGGATTGATTCTCTTTATGTAAGCTATAGACACCCATGTCTCTTTTTTCAACAACTTACAAAGGATCAATTTACTGATTATCACTCCATAACTCATCTAAGAACATATCAAGAATCTCCTCAGGATGTTTGTTTAGGTCTTCACCAATAAGATGGTCCTCTTCATCTAGGATGGTGTAATTGATGTTTGATCTATCAATCCAAATTGAGAAATAGGCTTATCTTTAAAGGATACCTTCATCTCATACCTTATTTTGAAAACCATGTATGACCAATATGATACTAAATAAACCCTAATTTTTTTATGAAATATCTTGATAGGCATAGATAAAAATGGTGAGGCACATCTATAATCAACACATATTGAGCCATAAAAACACTAGGATAATCATGTAGGGTCAAATTTAGACCTTTAATAATGCCATCTAGTTTAGTTGAAGATCCATCAAGTTGTAAAACTCCTATAGATTGGGGTTCATACTTTAAACCAAGATTATTTGTTATTAGCTTTAGTATCACTGAAGTGCTTTCTCCACTATCTACCATATAGTTTTTTTCTAAGTAATCACCAATGATTATAGAAATATATAAGGGAGGAGGTCTGACCACCTTATTTTATTATTCTTGATTTGGTCCTTTAGCTATATTGGTGAGGACTACATTTCCCTTTCCTAGTGGCTTCTCTAAAACATTGGTCTTTGATGATCCTTCTTGAAAGACAACCACCTAACCAATCATGGAAATCAAGTCCCACATTGGCACACTCACATTATATTTCTTCATTTTCTCAATAATGTTGATGGGAAAATTAACAAATTTTTCTTGTATTTTTGGAGCCATAATTTTACTTTCAACTTGTGTGTTTTGGGGTACAAAGCTAGTCCCTTGGTTTTGAATTTTTGGATCTATTAGAAACTTTAGAGCAATAATAGGTTCCTTTCGCTTTGATAGTAAAGGAGTAATGGTAGAAATATCCTTGATTACTTCCTAATTACCATCGATATTTCTTCTTTTGAATCTTGTATTAGCTTCCACTAGAGTGTATGCTTGGTTAGAACAACCCTGTTAATTGAGTGCATATCACTCTTCTCTATCATAATTAACCATTGTAGCATCCAACTGCTCTAGTCCCTCATTAGACCCTTGATCCTATTGAGTCTCTTTTATTTTTGTCATCATGGGTAATTCCACACTCTGAGCCATAAGAGTTTTATTATATCCATAATTAGTAGCCTACTACTATTTATCATTAAAATTTTGGTTGAAATCAATGCTTAGGATAATGGATTGGCCAAAAGATTAATTCTAAGGCAAAGTACCCTCAAATTATTAAGTAATATTGTTCTGAGTAGGGACCAAAGTGGTGGAGGTTCTTGTAGAATTTGGGTTATAATTGTTTTTCCTAACATAATTATGTCATCCTTGTCCTTGGCCTTGTTTTTGGCCCTACCCTTAGAAATTTCCTTTATAGTGTGGCTTATTTGCTTGATAAGATTGATGTTGAGGATGATATGGAGCTTGATAAGCTCTACTAAATTGAGCCTACTACCTCTTTACATTGAATAAATCATTTCTAAAGGATTCAAACATGCTCTTAAGCTCTTAAAAATTCTCACTAGATTTACTAATGGAAGCCATTTCTTACTTTGGCATAGGTATGGCATAAATTGTTTGCATAAGAGGAATGATAGTAAGGGGAGGAATATAAATAAGAGGTGTTTGGATCTTAAGGAATAAAGGCATTAGTGGTCTAGGTGTAAGCTTTCCATCTTGAACAAGATAATTTTTTTCTCTAATTTCCACCTCATAAGCATTTGGTAGTGTGATCCCTCTCATAGACTGAATCATTACTACAATATCACTATTGATGGATTTCAAATAATAAAGGAAAGAAAAATTTGTATTAGGCCTAATAGATATTGGAATCCTATCCCATGTTTTTTGAAATATTATGTTAAAATATTGCATAACCTCATGAAGATCCCTCTTGATTGTGGTTAGCTATTTTGTGAGGGATAAATGGTCACTTTTGTCTTTAAATCTTTTATAGAAGGCATCACCTAGCTAGTCCCATGATGATATAGAGTTGGAATTAAGGTTTATATACCACTATAAATCTTTACCCTTGAATGAGATGGACAATAATCTAATAGCTACATTTTCCTCACTTATGTCATGAATATTACAAAAGTTGTCTATGATTCTAAGATGTTTAGAAGGGGTTGTAGATTGGTTTCCTATGAAATAAGGGATACTTTCAAGTGATGATATTAGAATAGGATTATATTTTTGGAAGTATAGAGGACTCTGGCCATTAAAAACCATAAAATGAAAATCTCTAGGGACTACCATGGTAATGAAAAGAGATAAAAAAAACATATTCTAGTAGAAGTAGACCTTAAAATTGGTTTAGGAGGAAAGATTTCTTTATATGGATGTGTATTATAAAATCCTAACATTTTTAATGATTTCATATGTAATTCAAAAAATGCAAAAGGAATACCTCTATAAGTTAACCTTGTAGTCACTTTTATCATGAAAGATAGATAATATTATGCATTATATTGTTGAACATTACTGGGAGTCACCAGATAATATTATATGAAATCTTTAACTACTATAAATTGATCAAACTAGCATCAAAATTGACCAATATTCTTTGAAAAGTGGTCCCACCATGTGTGCCATAAACTATTTTAACATTAGTTTTACACCTTTGGAGGGGATTCTTCAATATCCCTCCAACTAAGCTACATAATGGGAACAACCCCAGGTTGTGGGTATCTTTTGTTGGGATTGAACCTCTAGAGAAGGTTGACTTCCTCTTGATGGAAAAGGGTTAGAAAGGGAGAATAGGGTTACTAAGAAATATAAAAAGGTGATGCACCAAATTTAAATAAGAACTCACATGAGCATGAGAAATACACTGATGAAGCATAAGATAATGCTAGGTCACACGATCTCATAATCTAGCTAATATGCATAAGTGTTTCATAAACTAGGTTTACCAAGAAATTAAGTAAGAAAAGAAGAATTCTAAGATTCACATTAGGAATTCATAAATGGTAGGAAGAACAAAATTATAGACCTATAAGTAATTTGAAATAACCTAAAAATAGGTAAGAAAGAAGGATAATGGACATGGAATATTCTCATTCATAATGCCATCATGCAAAAGCTAACTAAACATAGTTCAAAGGGGAAGAGATAGATAAATAAAGTATTTAATGCTTTAAGAGGTATTTAATACAAATTTTGATAGGGTCTATCCTTATCAAATGAGAGTCTCTTTCTCTTCAAAAATTAGAGAGTCCCTATGATATTCAAAAATCTAAGAGAACTCTTCCATGAGGGAGAAAAAAGGATATATAAAAAAAAGTGGGGTGAAAGAGATAGAAGGAACACATCATCAAAATTTATTTATGAGCTACCACTACTCTTCAATTAATCCTTAACCACATTTTGATCAAACCAATACTAGTTCTCCATCAATAAATTACTTATCCTAATAGCTTTTGAACCCTCTCATTGGCATAGAAATGCACTAGAAGACAAGATTTTACTTGAAATGTTGAGTCATGATCCATCAAGGAGAATAAATATTTAAATCCCCTAAAAAAATTTTGAATGCTCCAACTGCACTCTCCAATCCCCAAATATTATTTTGGAACTCTATACCACTTTCCACTTGAATTTTTTATAAACATAAAATATGGATATCTTTAGACTTCATATAGCCATGACTATGCCTGTTTTGAGTATTTGGAGGTACCTATTTACCAAAGATATGACTATTCCAAAGGTTGAGAGACTTCTTTCATAATCACAAATTTACCCCCTACTTCAAATTTTGAGTTTAGGTCTTACTAAGATGAAAACCAATCCCATTTATTGGTTTTGCAATAGTCTTAATATCAATGAATATCCTTTAGGTGCTTGCTCTCATCTTGAAAGTTAGTTTTTAGCCTTTGATCTATATTAGAACATAAAATACATATTATTCCTCTAATAAGATTTAATGGTGATGTTTGATCCTACAATATCCATTCTGGCTCAACCTAGATCATATTTGATCTTGGTTCTATGTGTTCACCTTCTTAGGTTCACAAAACCATTTGATTTTACATGTCTGCCTATGTGGGACCCTCACCATGTTGTTTATCATATTTAAAAATATGACTATTTATTGATTTATAAACATGTCCTCACTTTGTGTCTTTTAGGACTTGATCAACTCAACTCCATTGATTTCCTCAAAAATCTCCTAGCTCTGACCTTCATCATTGGCATTGATTTATGATCTAAATTCTAGATCATGTCACTTGGTGACCCTAATTTATCCTTAGCACCATATTATTAGTTTCATCTGGTTAACATCATTGTGCCATGTGTTAGCCTTACATTCAATATAGCTCATTAACTTTTTAAACCTACATGCACCATTGATATTTTCTTCAAGGTTAAACATGCATTGTCAATCTTGATCATCTTGATCAAACATGCACCATTGATCATTTAATTAATCATGATCATGCCACTTGTAAAATTCACATCTAGTCTTAGGATATTATGAATTTTTAACCTCAATCTTTCCATTTATCTTTATCTCCATGATTAAATTCACACTATAGATCTACTTGGGCCTATTGACATAAGCTATCACTTGCAAGCCATTACTTTGATTCAATCAAGAAATATTTTGACACTTGTCAACTTTACATTTATTCTCAAGATCCTTTGAATATTTTAAATTAAAATGTATATTTCCAATGGTCTTAACTTGACATCCCCATGTACATCACAGTCTTATAGTTTAACTTTGAAGGCTAAAATGTTGAGATAGATAACTCATCAAGATACAAAATTTGTAGGGGATGTCCTTGACATGAAATACATTATCTCTATGTGATCATTTATATTTTATAGGATTATTGAACACACTTATAAAAATCAAAAGTGAACTGACTTGTTCATTTTTGCATGATGTGTCATGATGGTCTGTCTCCTCTAGGCTTATGCAAGTCATTTTTCTCCCTTCAAAGCTTTGATGAACTAATGAGACTTTGAGAAAACATATTTCATGCTCCCTAAATACCATGAACACTATGGAAACCTAATAAATACTTTCACTTTTAATTATTTGACTTTCTTTCTAGACCTACTTCTCAACCAAACATTACTTACCTTCTTACTCCATATCAGGACTTCTATAATACTGATCCGTATAGGAAAAGTTTTTTATGTAGGATAGAATTGGCCAATAAGTCTTATTAGATACCTCTACTTACCATTACCTTGTGGCTAATATTTAGTGGAAATTTTTTGTGTGATATTGTTCTTATCATAGAGTGATTTGCCATCTTTATTCTTAAATGATCCACCATTATCAAATATAATGTAAGATGATATACTATAGAAATATATGAGATGGTTGAATATTAATTTTAGAAAAAAATCCATTTATGTAATTTAAGGATATAACTTCAACCAAATTCATGAAATACTTGGTGGTAGTGAGCATGTGTTTATGGCCATCAAATGAGGTGGAATTAATCTTCCTAATAAGATCAAGTCCCTATGTTGAAAATGACCATTGTGTAATCATCAATTTGAGTGTTATGTCTAGATCATGAATCAAATTAGCATGCCTTTGACATTTTTCAAACCTTTTTACATAAGTAGCTACATTTATGTCCATTGTTATCTAATAATCACTAATACGTAGGATATTTATGGTAAGTATGTCCTCACTAGTGTGGCCTCACCATACCCCTTCATGGATTTCCCTCAATGTTAATGTGGCTTCTATTAAATTTAAATAATGAAGTAGAGTTCCATCAAATATCATGTGGTAAAGGTTTGGGATAAGTAGGTTATATCAATAGGATTAGCATGTAAAGGATATTTGTTGTTTACATCAAAGGTATGGTGGAATCATGTGATCACGACAGTAGTTATATAGGTATGAGTACCAAATAGAACTAGGACTAATAATATCATAGATCATTGTGATGGTCAAATGTTCATGATTATTCATTAGAATATTTTTAATGATGAATTTATATTATATGTACTTGTATGTGCTACAAGTCAAATAACTAATGGTATCCATGTCATCTATTATCTTATTACTGAATTGAGGTATGTGTTCAAAATATATGTGCTTAATATGATATTTAAGAGTGTAAAACATGTCCTTATATGGTACAAGTTTTTCATGTTTAGTTTTAAAGTTGTAACTTGATTGATGATTAACTAATAATCACCATGAACCATGATATGGTGAATGTTTTATTGTAATGCTTGATAAATCCTTGTAATAATTTCTTCATATTCAACCATATTATTATTATGAGGAAAGCTAATATGAAATGATTTGGGATTAATATTACCCTTTGGTGTAAATAAAAATAGGTCTACCCTTGATCTATGAGATGTGAAGGATCCATCAAAATATAACTTCTAGTGCTGCTCCTTAGGAGGTGTTTCTATGATGGTCATGATGGACTCATCTAGGAATACAAAAGTGAGTGGTTTGGTATCTAAAAGGGGATCTTTAGAAAGATGGTCTACAATTATTTTTCCCTTTATGTCCTTCTAATTCACATACTCAATATAAAACTATCTCCAAAGCATGATCCATCTACCAATGTGGCCCTATAAATTGTCTTTTATAGTAGATACTTGGGTGGATCTAATTTGGCAATGACTATGGTCTTGTTGTTAAGTATGTAATGAGACAACTTCTTGGATACAAAAACCATAGTTAAATAATATTTTTTTATTGGCATATAGTTATGTTCATATGCATCCAATGTATAAATTATATAGTACATAGTCTGTTCTTTCCCATTTTCATCTTATTGAGCTAAAATTGCCCCTAGGGCTTTGTCAGTGCTAGATTGGTATAGTATAAATAGCCTTCCTAGAATTAGTGGTAACAAAATAGGTGGATTATAAATAGACTCGTTTAAGTCTTCAAATGCTTTCTAACATTCTTCATCCCAAATAAATGTAACACCTTTCTTCAGTAAGTGAGTAAGAGGATGACATTTATTACATGATTACTAAATGAAGCATCTAATAGATTGGATTTTGCCCTAAAAAATGTGGAGCTACTTCAAAGTTAAAGGTGGTGGAATATTTTTAATGGATTATACCTTGGAAATATCAACTTCAATGCCTTGATGAGAAACAATAAATCCTAACAATTTCCCTAAAGTGATACTAAAGACATGTTTTTGGAATTAAGTTGAACCTTGTACTCATAAATCCTTTCAAATATACATCATAGCATGGTTGGATTATTTTAATGATATTATATTTACCCAATATGTCATAAACATATTATTTGATAATATCATCCATCATGTCATGAAATATAATGGCCATAACTCTCTGATAGATGGCCGTAACATTCTTGAGGCTAAACATCATAACCTGATAGAAAAACATTACCTAAGGAGTGGTGAATGTTGTTTCATGTTGGTCTTCTAGTGCAATCTTGATCTAGTCATATCCTAAAAATACATCCATAAGGGAAATCATTTCATATCTATATGTGGAATCAACTATCATGTTGATATTTGGTAAAGTTAAGTCATCCTTAGGGTAAGCCTTGTTGATGTCTATTAAATTAGTGTAGATTCTAATCCCTTCTATCTTTCTACTAATAATCACAATGTTTGAGATCTAATATAAATAATCAATTGGTAGGATGCATCTTGATTCTAAATGTATTTCTAACTCTTTCTTAACCAATACAATAATACTAGGATATATATTATGTAATTTTTGCTTGATGGGTTTGGCATCAGGATGCACAACAAGGTGGTATACAATCAAGGTGTGTTCCAGTCCTAGCTTATTTGAATATGCCCATGTAAAAATTTCAAAAAATTCCCTCATAAGGGATGTAAAAACTTCATGTTCCTCCTTAGTTAGGGATGTGCCTAATTTGATCCACTTTAGGTTTTTTAGATTCCCAATATTGACTTCTATAATATCTTCTACCTAGAGAGTCAAGCCATCCTCCAAATTAGCTAACAAGGATGTGAATTAGCCTATAATAGCTAAGTCTTCTAGTCAAATTATTTCTTCAATATCTTCCAAGTAGTATGAATCTAAATCTCTTAATGGTAATAATGGCCATTAACAAATGTTGTAGAACATTCTCAGATAATTTGATCAAATGCATGTTGTTCATTTGTATCAAATTCAAGCCCAAAATTAAATTTAATTATTGGTGGTCCTTTGATATTCATTCAAAGAAAGGTGAACACCCCCATCTAGTGGTGCCTAAAATAGGTTTTGTTGGACCCCTAATTTTTAACTAATACTTTTGGATTTTTGGCATATAATCAATGAGGCACGAGGTGAGGGAAATAAGGAAAAATAAGACCATGGTACAAGACTATCATGGCATAGGAATACCATATCTCATAACTAATGAGGCATAAGGCACAAGAAGACAAAGTTACAAAAGATAATGATGCGAGAAGGCCCAATCAAAGATAGAAAACAATAATAAAGAACCAAAAAACATAGGACTCAATACAATAATGAAGGACTTGGGGAGTGTGAGGGAAGTGATAAATGGTTGAGGAGTGATTCTTAAGGACAAAAAAGGATTTAATCATCACAATATTTTCACATTGGCCTGCATAAAGAAAGACAATTAGAAACAAAGATCTAACATCAAATAAGAATATAGTGGGTACAAATGCCTAAGTCCTTAGGAGAAAATAACTAAATGACTTCCATAACTCTCAATATACTATAAGTCATTAGATAGTCACCCATTTATGATTTAATTATGTAACTACTTGGTCAAGTAAAAATAAGTACAAATACCCCTTTGTAGATATATGTAAGGTGACTAATAATGCATAACATGTAATGGCTCTTTATAATATAGATTTACAAAAATTACAATTAGTTCTGGTGTTATGTTGTAGATAATTGATAACAAAACATTAATAATGGGTTTACATCAAGTAACATGTGGATTATAATTCACTATGATATTTATAGAATATGCATTATATGTTTTTCATTTAAACAATGTGTTAAAATTCATGGCATTTATCTTATTGTTCTTGATTATTGTGATTAATGAGAAAAAGGTTGACAATTTTATATTTATTTTATATATAATCACTAATTAAATATATGAATAAACTCAATGTTGTGAAAAGGGACTGCACAACATAACCCATGAGAAATAGTTTCATGCTGCATGCTTTAGGTGAGCACACAAGATCTTAGTCTTGCATGAAAATCCAGTGCATAATATTGTTGGGACTAAACACTTTATCACCTTAAGGAAATGGGATAGATAAAATAATGAAACATTTTGGTTCCATATCCAAGACTCTTAGTAATTTTTTTATAGTAATGGAACATGTTTGAACATTTATCCCTTTAATATTTTGAACAATCAATTACTAAGGATGATGATAATTTTGTGGTTCCCTATATTAAACCAAGAGTTTTTACATGTATATGGGAAAAAAAACATATTTACAACTCATTATATGAAACCTTATTTATTGAATTTCCTATTCATTTACATGTTTATCTCTTTGCCTATGCTCAAGATTGATCACAAAATTTTAAGAGGCAAGCTTTGATGATAGAATGTCAAAAGGATTTGGCATGACTGGGAGCACCATGGATAGGGGCTATTAATATTTGGTGGAGTATAATGTTAAATAGCTACATATTTGAATATGTGGTAACTACTTAATCTTGTTCTAAAGAAGATAAGTTCTAGTTTTTTAGATAACCATGTGGTTGGTATATTATAAATTTCCCACTAGAAGTAAAGAAGTTGTTTATTGATTTTGGAATTCAAAATTTTCCTATGGAGGGATAAATACATTCTTGCATAAGCCACATTTGGAAGGGGAATGTATAAGTTTTGGTAAATAATTTTTGTTTAGAATGGTAGTTAGTCAGTGTGTAATGCAAAATCATAAATATGATGAAGCTTGGTAGAGGACCATAGGTGGAAGTAGTGTAGGAATAAAATGAGATAACTTAGGAAGTTTTAGGATGTACAGGGAAGCAAAAAGGCACGAGGACTTAGTCACTTTTGAACTTTGCCTAATGATAATTTTAGAATATAAAGGAGAAGCTAGATGAATAGAAGATATTGAAGAACCATGTGTAAAACAACCATGCTCTCCGACCATAGTTCACAATCATGATTTTGAAGCAAATGAATTACTTATACATAACTTGGATATAGATAGTTTAGAGTCAAAAACTGATTCTATGAGAGAAATTATAGCTGAGTCAATTTTAACTTGGTGAATTAACACTTTATTTCCCTCTTCAAAGGAATTTCATGGCCCAACTTGGTATGCTTGGTGGACCTGGCATTCATAGTGGGTAGAATAATGGTCCAAGTATTACTAATCAACCTTATACCACACCCAACATCATGGGTTTTGATGTTGGAGGTGAGGGAGGTGGATTAGAGGTAGTACAAGAAGAAGTGGTGGACTTACATCTTCAATAATAGGACCTAAGGGTTCTCAATAGCCACTAGAACAAGCACCTCAACCACCAATAATGTATCATGAAATGACACTTCATTTACCTAAACATCAAGGTGTGGAGAATGTTGTGGATCATGTTCATAAGTGTGAACTTATTTAAATAGTGTGTGACATAACTTATTCTAAGCAAAGGGCCACACAGTTTTGAACCACACTTTTAGAAAGAGCACATAAGTGGTATAGGAAGTTTGACCCTCAACAAGAGGTAATTATCTATGACCAACACAAGATCGAATTTCTTCAATAATTTAATATTCCCAAATTTGAGCATTAAAGTATTATGATATTTAAAGATATAAAATAATATCTCATCAAAAGTGTATAGGATTATGATGCATGGTTTAAAATTCTCTTATCAAAATTTTCATTTAAAGCTAATGCTACTCAACATGATCAATAGTTTTTGGGAGGTTTACTACTTCCCTTTAGATAAATGTTATCTTTAAGAGCTTTTATCAGCCCACATGAGCAATCAAATCTTCCCTCCACACTGAAGCCATTGGTAACATTGAAACTAGAATCATTCCTTTTATGGAAGCACAAATAGCTTCAATGGAATCACAATTAGATAAGATAACTAAAAATAATGCATATAAGACTCTTAATAGTATTTGGTGTACTAATTGTGAGTCTGAATGTCACAATAGAAGCAACTACCCATGTAAATACATTTGCATTATACTAAAGCAGTCATGTGAAATTTGCCACAAAGATCAAGTTGTACACTCTTTCCCTCTCTTACAATGGTCTATCCATTCTAAAATGTCTTAATAGTTTAATATATGTGATGTATACACTATGACATAAATGATTGTCATCTAATTATTGATATACATAAGGATTACATGTGTGGTACATGTAAAACCTTTATCTCTAAGAGTAAAGATAATGGTGGATATTATGGATGAAGAAAAGGATAAGAGGTGGAAATTTCCCACTAGGAACATGTCATAAGTGTGGATCTCTAGATCACTATCAGTGAGATTGTCTAGTCTACCCAACATGTGCTTCTTGTAAAAAGGAGCATTAGTTATAATAATGTCCTGACCTATACATGGCCATCACTAAATAAATAAATGAAAAAGTTTTTATTATGATTTGCATAAATAAATCACACTAAATATTATGCTCTAGCACCCTGATAGCCGAATAGGTTAATATCACTACACATAACAACAAACAACTTAGTATCCATCTATTCCCCCTATTGATAAGATACAACATGAAGAGCCTCATACAAAGAAGTATCTTTATGCCCAAAAATATGAAGTTGTGATCCAAGGCACTATGACATTGGTATGGGAACTACAAAGGGAAATTTAGTTTCTTAAGTTCCAAGAAGCATCCCAATATATTGATCTATAAAATGCCTTAGAACCTTAAAATATGGTGTGGGATGATTTTCAAGATTTTTGAAAACATATATTAGATGAAGAAATTATCCCATATTAATTAATAGGCTTAAAAATTATGTATAAACACCAAATAACACTTAAAATCAATTACATTGACCAGTTAAAGATCATCTATTTAATCATGCTTGACAATAAGATACTCTTGTTCTTCCTAGACCAAAAGAAGAAAAGGAAATATTGGTGAATGTTACCATTGATGGTTGGGTTATTTGAGATATTTTGGTCATCACTGGCACTAAGGTTAACACCCTCATAAAGTATTGATGGTGAAAAATTTCTATCCCAACATTGTAAAGATCACCTAACATGTTTTTTATGGCTAATAAACCCCATGTTCTACTAATTGGCATTTTTAAGAATATAATGGTCAATATCCTTCGGGTACCTTTCAAAGCTGATTTTGAAGTTATCAAGTTTGATAAAGTTGATGATTTTATAGCTCCATTGTACTAACTTTAGTGCTATGAAAATAATGGAGAATTAAGTTTAAAAAAGTAATCCATTAGTTTTGAAAATACTGATTAATGGCTCATTATCCCATTAGATCAAGCACAAGGGTACCCATACATAAAACCTATTAGTGTAGAAGAATATAGTAACCACAACTATAATGTCATAGTTAGGGATGGTGAGCATAATGATCCTACTCTTGATGGCATCCTCTAATGGATGGACACTCAGTCCCTTTTGATACTACAATTAATGTTTGTAATTATTGGGCCCATGGTTACTATGACCTCACTGAAAGAATGTGTGGTACCATTGGTAGTTATAAAAACATTATGTTATAGTACCATAAATGCCATAGATTTATTTGCTTTTTTATAAGATAAATCATGATGGGACCTATTATAGATACACTATTATAAATACTTGATTAAACTCCTTGATTTCATAGGCAAATGGAAGTCTATGACTTTATCTAACAACTTGAAGACTTTTGTAACTTTGATAATGATCAAATGCAATCATTGGTTCACCTTTGATGTCATAACCATAATGTGGTGGTGAACTCATAATGATAAAATTCTTCATTAAGATCAAGTACACTCTATTTTTCATCACCAATTTCATCATGACAACTAGATCCATAGTACAATCAACTATAGTGAAGTATAAGCACCAAAAACACACATAGAAGCTTATGAATCCATGTGGAGGGTTGAGGAGTCTTTCTTTCCATAATACATATGGGTACATGATTTTGACGGTACGTTACGTACTTGGGTTATAGCATGTTATGTTCATGAAGAATGACATATGGTTACCCATTTTTGGCATCTATTGAAAGAGGATATGAACTTGATGTTATCTTACACATCTCCAAAAATGGATCTGTACCTCACTCTATAAGCCATGAATGAAGTAGTTTTTGGTGACCTAGTTCCATTGAAGATATCTTGAGAAATATACATGATTACCCAAAAGAAGGTTTTGTTTTCTTTAATGATCCATCTGATTATCTCATCGCCACACTAGAACTTGTCATTGATCAGGAACACTTTGAAGATATTTGCCTAAGAAAGAAAAAACTAGTGTTTTATGTGGATGAAGGTGAAGGTTCCAAGCTACCTAATCCATTGTATAATAATTTGTATATCCCTATGGGATATGGCACCTAAAATCTTTGTGATAATGGTCCTGATGCAAACCACTCATACTCAGAACCCTTTAAATTATCTAGTACAACATTATTACAGAGGAAGCACAAAAGATAGCTAGTCTAGGTAACTACTAGACTAATAAAAAGGTTACAAAAATATTTGAATTGTTAAAATATTACTAATATGTATGTCAAAGAATTTATAATGAGATGAAATGTGTTCATCTATAAATAGGCAAAATTTATATCAAACTAGTTGACAATGCTCAATGAGTTAGGAAATATCCATATAGGATGAATCCAAACATAGTCCAAGAGTGAAAGAGTAAATTTACAATATGTTACATACTATAGTAATATACATAATTGATGACTCTAAGTGGGTCATACCCATGATCATAAGTCTAAAGAAACATGGGCTGATTAGGATGTGCATTGACTATCACATACATAACACATCTTGCATTATTGATCCCTTCTCACTACCATTCACAGATTAAATCCTTGAAGGCATCATTGGGTGTGAAATTTACACTTTCATGGATGGATTCTCATTATACCATCAATTCTAGATCACCAAGGAGGATCAACCTAAGACTAAATTTTATACTGAATGGGAATCCTTTGCATATACCATCATGCCTTTTGGGTTAAAGAGTGCACCTTCTATATTTTATTGAATAGCCATTGAGGCTTTTAAATTATTCATCCATATAATTCTTTTAGTTTACTTGGATGACTGGATAATCTATGGCTTGGTAAAGTACCATTGTTCTTATCTATGTCTCATGCTTGAGTATTTTCAAGTACTTTAAATATTGTTAAATATAAAGAAGTGTATTTTTGTTACACCATTCGATGTTCTTGTTGGTCATATCATCTACAAGGATGAAATTTTGGTAGACCTTATTAAGGTATCTATTATTCTTTGTCTACTAGTGCTAACATCTTAGTGTGCAATTTGTGCCTTATTAGGACATACTGAGTATTATCAAAAATTCATCCAAGGTTATGCAAAGATTATTGTGCCTTTGGAAGAAATCTTAAAACATAATGAAAACTTCATTTGTACTTTCCCTTGCCAATAATACTTTTATGCCTTAAAGTACAAACTTGTCACTACCCCGATTCTCTAGTTCCTTGATTGTACAAAACCGTTCCATGTCTATGTTAATGCTTATGGAATGACCATTGGTGTAGTGCTTACATAACCTAGTGAAGGTCACCTTGATCACCCCATCTATTTTTTCAATAGAAATTTTACTCTAGTTGAGAGGAATTACACCATCACTAAGTGAGAAGCACTTTCTATGGTTTATGATTTACAAAGGTTTAGACAATACCTATTGTCAACTCCATTTATTTTCTATATAGACCATGAATCTTTAAAATATATGGTAAATAAACATATGTTTCATGGCCAAATATGGTGATGGATAGTATTTTTTCAAAAAAAATTATTCTTTTTCATGGTCAAACTAGGAAAAACTAATTGTGGACCTAATCATCTCTCTCAAATTGATTCCATAAAACTAATGCATGCCATTGAGGATGGCCTACCTGATGTACAATTAGTTTGTTTTTATCATGTTCTTAAGGAGTTAAAAGATATCACAAATTTCTTAACTATTGGTACCACACCAAATTGTCTGACTTTATAGGATAAAAAGTAACTCACATTCTACACTGTACAATTTTAGCTCATAAGAGGGGACCTCTACAGGCTTGGATGAGACGTAATTTTTTGACATTATGTCATGAAACATGAGCATCTAAAGTACTCCAATAAGTTAATGAAGGTATTCATGGTAGACACTATGATGGTCAGGCTACTTCACACAAAGTAATACTAGTTGAATTATGGTGGCCTACCCTTTTTCAAGATGCCAAGATGTAAGTTAAATAATGTGATATTTTCCAGTACATAGGAGAAATAAATTACTAGAAGCCATGCCATTACATCCTATTCTATCTCAAGAACCATTTGAAAAATAGGCCATTAATTTTGTTGGCCCCATCAATCCAGTTGAAGCATGTACATGTTCATACTATATCATTATAGAAACTAATTATCTTATGTGTTGGGTTGAGGGTGCACCAACAAGGGATTGTACTGCAACTACATCTACACATTTCATATGGTAATATATCATAACCTATTTTAGATAACCACTAAATTTTACTATTGATCATAGTACATATTTAATTAATGAAACTATACGCATCTTACTTGATAATTTCATGATTACCCACCACAAAACAACACCATATCATCCTCAAGATAATAGCACTACTAAGGCATTCAATAAAATTTTAAGCACAACACTTATAAAAAAAATTAGTATTGGTTGCACCAATTAGGATGATCATGTGTCTATAGTAATTTGGGCTTATTGAGCAACTTATAAATTCCTTAGAAAGAGTAGACCCTTCAATCTAGTGTTAGGTATTGAAAATTTTCTTTTAGTTAAATTCTTGGTACCATCTCATTGCATTATGCACATTAGATAGTTATATTAGAAGTCATCATTAAAAGTAAATTTAAATGCTTTATTATAGTTATATGAAGCCTTTTTCCTTGATCATTGGAGTCAATACATGGAGAAACATAGACAAAAGGCATGCCATGAGTATCACATTAAGCACAAACATTTATCCCTAGAATTAAAGTCTTTCTCTATGATTCCAAATTTTTGCACCATTTTAGGAAACTCCATGTTCACTGGGATGGTTTTTTTTTATTCATATCATTTACCATAATGGTTCTTGTCATTTAAAAATATTAGATGGATAAATTCTTCCTAGATATTATAATGGTTTCTAGCTAAGGCTATATTTCTATGCTTAAAGTTTAAGTTCTTATGTAATAATAAGGCCTATGCCATTAGTTTAGGATTTATGATTTTCATATAAAGTTTTTTCTTAGTTTCATGCAACCTTTCTTGTACATTTATGCTCTATTAAATTTTGTACTTGTAATTTCATGGAGGACCTCAATGGATATTTAGTGTTGGGTAAAAGGAGTTACATATATTTTATATGGGTACTATAAGGATGTGAATGTAAGTTAAAATGTCATGGGATAATATATTCTCACCAATAGTATAAACATTTTAAGATTTGGCCAATTATCTTCCATTCTTGATAAAATCACACGACAAGACTTTCCATTAATACAAAATAAGTGGTTATAACAAGTGTGCCAACATCATGTCATGATGATACCATTAAATACATTTATGATGAGAAGATATTGTCAAAGAAAGGTGGCCATTATAAATGAATTAATTGAGATAAGTGATGTTCAAAGAAAAGGGGAGTAAATGCAAGTTACCCCCTCAAGCCTATAAAAAGGAATTAAGGGCTCGTTTTGAACTTTATATTTAATTTAATTTGATTTTTTATAAAGCTAAAGAGTGAACTAAGTATAGGAAATTCTAGAACAAGTGCAAGTTCAGAGCATAAAATTCCTATTCATGTCTATTAAGAAGGATATTGATTGAGTAATAAAGTAGAAACTAACCTTAAATCATGACAAAGAAAACTAGTATTTATAAGTTGTAGAATTAGGCATCCACTATTAAAGGTTGTTAAAGTAGAAAAAGTTGAGTCACTTACACCATAAACATGTATTCCTTTGGTAATGTCGAACAACCACACCTCAACCTTCAAGCTCCATAGAGGGTGATGCAACCTAAGAAAAAGGCCTTCAGAAGTGATCCATAACCAACCATTGTAGAAGAGGAAGTACCACATGTAGGGGGAGTAGTTTTAATCAGAGAAGAAACACCTAACGAACAGGGGTAGCATGTAAAAGGTGAAGAATTTAGGATGTATTACTAGACAAAGAAGGCACAAATACCTTCACCCCTATCATTGATGATAGTAGAAATTTAATACACAAAAATAGTGTTGTACATAGAAAATTGGGTGTCAAAAGTACCCTCCTATACCATATTTGATCACAACCACCATCAACCAAGAAATGAGGTATAACTAGAAACTTACTACCAAGTTGAGAACAAGATCAAAAAAAATCAATTGGTTTATGACTTAAAAATATTCAATGCCTTGGACTCAATAACGATATTCTTGTTATTTAACCTTCATATTTTGGAAAACAAGTGAAAGCAATAAAATTTATACTCTCGTGCATCCATGAGGACTACATCTATATTTCCAAACACCACATGAATATTAAAAATAAAATAATATACAATGTTTTAGGATTACAATGCTCCATCATGGACATAGAATTTGACTTAAAATACTCAAAAGAAATATAGAAAATAATAATGGTGCTTGAGTACCAAAAGTAGGGTCATTCCATGCACATTAATGACTTGTAAGACCCTACCCTTAGAGTATCCATGTGCATCATTATGAAAAATATATATAGCACTAATCATTGGAAAGATGTGGATATGTCTCACCTCTACATCACGCACTAGATGACCTATAGGATAAAATATAATTAGGCAATGTATTTTTCTAACAAAATTATAGTGGATGCTGATAAGATCCATCATATATTGGGCCTTATGTTTCCATAGGGGTATTTATATTATTAATGGCATTTAATTATATTGGTGTATTGGATTACATTTATGGTGAGTTAAATTGGGTATACCAACTAGAACACAAGTCCCCTATAGAGTGCTACAAGGAATTCACATGCCCAATTCATATCACCTAGACATTCAAAATCAAGATGAAGTTGTGGTATGATGACATGAATGAGGCCTTTGGGAATGAATGACACATTCCTAAGGATTTACCTATCTAGGATTGTAAACAACCCTAGTTTGAAGTAAAATAAAATTTCTCTCTATTTTGTATCAAAATTACCCCCTCTAAAGAACTTTCAGCTTGGTTGAAGTTGCTTTATGACTCCATAACATGATAATTTATTGATTTCATAAATTTCATTTTTTATGCATATCCCTTCACCCTAGAATTAGACCAAATTGACTTAAAGACTCACACTCTCCAAAAGATGTATGTTTATCCTAATAAGAAGGCATATAGGGAGAAGAATGTTATTGATAAAATTAAAATCAAGGTTAAGCAGACCATGGTTGAAGAAATTATTCACAATTTATTTTATATTATGTAACCAAGAAGAAATATTCAAGAGGTGTGGAGAAAACACAAAAAAACTTCCAACTATACCACCTATTGATAATAATAAGTGGGTTAGGATTGATTCCAACATAGGTTCATGACCAAAACCACTAAAATGTCAAAGTATTGCCCAGACACTACCATTAAGGGTTTCTCTACCAAGTTCTTCTCCACCAAGGCTTACCCACCAAGGGATTCACCATCAAGGGCATCACCACTAAGGTCTTCTCAAATAAATACATTATAGAGACAACCTGAGGTTTTAGTGTCACTACCCCAACCAAACCATTAGAGGAAGAGCCTATAGGCCATAGGAAAGAAATGGAGGAATCTAACCTAGAAAAGACACCCTCATAGCACAAGAGGAGAAGAATACCCTTGATGACATGAAATTAGACATTATAGGTCCATTTGGATAAGAGGGATATGGTTTTTATATCAAATAAATGAGTGGCATGGACATTGATAGCACTTCTTCATCCCCAGATATGGAGGTCAAAATTTATGAGCGAGATCCCATCAAAGGAAAAGAGTCAGCTGACTCTAAAGTTCAACCACATTTCATTGATCCATCCACCAACCTACATTCCCAATACAAAATATTCATTATAAATAGGATGTTGCATTTAGGGTCCCATTTCCTACCTCAAGATGAAACTATCGATACTAGGTGATAAACATCCTCTGTCTTGGACATCTATAATGAAGAATGAAAATTTGATATTCCTTTAGATAATTTAAATTTAGATTCTCAAGCATCAACACTGCCCAATTTAGTTTAGTTTGATCCCTAAATTATCTCTCCCCTATAATCTAGCACCACATTTTTGAAAATGTCCTTCGAAGTTGTGCGATGAAATATACTTTTGGATTTTGAAGCACATGATGTAGAGAAGAAACATCTCAAAGTGGTGGTAATGTATACGATATAAATTATTTCTCAAAAGGAACTTAAAGAAGTGGTCACACTGAAAGAACAAGTGGAAGAAACCATAAAGACCAAAGTAAAGACTTTAAATACATACATCCATACATATATATATATATATATATATATATATATATATATATATATATATGTATATATGTATATATATGCATGTATATATGTATATATATATATGTATATATAGATATATATATATATATACATATATATATACACACATATATATACACACACATATGTATACACATATATATATGTGTGTGTGTGTGTGTATATATATATTGGGCCAAGAACTAGTATTGGTAGATGGGATATGTTTCGAGGGAGAATTTGTCACTAAGATGGAGACCCTTGTAAATATTCTATTAAAATAGTGCAAGGAACAATCCACGACTCAAAAAAAAGCATTATGGGTGGTTGAGAAGTTTTAAAAATCTATAGAATTTTGTAGGTGCACCCTTGAAAGAGTTAAGTGATCCCCATCTTAGATGGGAAATTTTAAAAACTAGTGTGGCTTGATAAAATTTTGGAGGACCAGCTCAACACAGAGGAGTCTCGATGTAATTAATTGGTATATTATACCATTTTAATAAAATATTTCACTAAGCATGTAAAGTTATTTAAAGATGTTGAGACTACGGATAAAATAATAAAAACATATTAGTAAAAACTAAACTCTAATTTTGTAGCTTTATGAGGCTAGGTTGTAGTTGATGTCACTACACTTGAAGGGGCCCAAAAGGATGTTAATACATCCCTTGATCAATTGGTTAATAAATGAAATCAGTTTCCCAATCAACCCAAGGAGATGAAAAATTTGAAGGTAGTAATTGAGTAAATAATGTCCAAGCTACTTGACACCTTATGACATTGCGATGGTGTCAACAAGTAGATTAAATAAATTGGGCCTAAATTTTTGGCTAAGGCTGAGATTGAGACTTAGTTTGAGATGGAATGAGAGAGTAGTGTGGGGTGAAGTTGGACCCTAAATTTTGACTAAGTATTTATATTTTTGGCATGAAACCAATGAGGCATGCAACACAATGAGAACATGGCATATGAAGACCATGCCATAAGACTAGTAAGGCATAAGAAAACCATGGTGTAGAACAAATAATGTATGAGGTATGATATGATAAAGGCAAAAAAATTAAAAATTTGAGAATAATCAATCAAATATGGAACATAACAATGGAGAACCTAAAAGCATAGGACATGGTACAAAATCAAAAGACTTGGGGCACATGTGGGAAGTGAGAAATAGTTGAGGAACAATTCTCAAGGATAAATAAATGTTTAATCATTACAAGAGTTTCCCACCAGCCCACATAAAGGACACTTGGAAAAAAATATATAGCATCGAACAAGAATGTAGGGGGCACAAAGGCCTAGGTCCTTAAGAGGAAATAAGTAAATGAATGCCATGACTCATAGTTTACTAGAGATCATTAACTAGTCACCCATATATGATTTAATTATGTAACTACTTGGTTAAAGAAAAACAAGTATAAATACCCCTTTGTGGAGATATGTAAGGTGATTGATAATGGATAACATGTAATGACTCTTTATATTATAGATTTACAAAATTACATTCAATTCTGGTGTTGTGTTATAGATAATTGATAGTAAATCATTAACAATGGGTTTGCATCGAGTAATATGTGGATTATAATTCATTGTGATATTTATAAAGTATTCATTGTAAATTTTTTGTGTAATTAACACATTGAAATTCATGGAATTTATCTTCATATTCTTACTTGTTATGATTGATGAGATTAGGTCCATAGTCATATATTTCTTTTTCTATGTAATCTCTAACTAGATATATGAATAAAATCAATCTTATTAAAAGGGACTATGTAACATAACCGATGAGAACTGGTTTCATGTTCCATGCTTTGGTTGAGTGCACAATAGCTTAGTCTTATGTGAAATCTAGCACATAAGATTTTGGTGACTAGACACTCCAGCGCCTTAAGTAAAAATAATAGTGAAAATAACCCAATAGTTTTTCACCAAAAGACTGCCCTCTTTCTTTACTTTTACCCTAGTCTAAAATTACCTTGAGGATATTTTTATTTTGGGACCTCAGTGTTTTTTTCTTTTGTTTTTGGATAAGGGTGTTCACCTACTCTCCAAAATAGGTTGAAGGATAGATTTCGATAGATAACCCTTGTTTGTGGTCTCTCACTGTAACATTATCTCTTAGGCTTAGAAAATCATAAAATCCATCATCATTCTCAATTTTATGTAAAGGAAGTATTGATTCTTATTGGTCCCAGTCTATAATTTAAGGATGATAAAGAGGGAGTTTGGAATGTAAAATTACTAATGTAATGGTAAAAATGGTATAGAGGTCAAATAAGTTGGTAGTAGAAAGGTCTTTTTATATGCTATGATCAAACTCTGCTTTACTACTGGCATCATCATCACTAGTCATTAGATTTTATATATAGATAAGATATGTGGGGTCACCCCCATGTAGTTTAAATCTAAGAGCATATGTTCCTTTGTATTTGGTTATATAAATAGGCTAAAGACTACCTTGATAATTTTTCCCTAGGCCTCCACCTTCATATGCTTGATTATTCATGATCCTATTAGGGATAAGATACTTTGCACTATGGTATCAATCAACCAATTTCTCATTGTCTAACTAAGAATCATCATTGGCAAGTGGGTCTTCTTCTTGGTTAGTGGCAGTGGTGAATATAATAGGTGTTGGGATATGTAGCTTGCCTCTTCCCTTTTGACACCAATCCATGCAAGATAACTTACCTTTAGGTCTTCCATAATATTTGGTGTTCTGTGGAATTTTGACAGTATGGAATGTGTCATGGGTAAAATGCTCTCCTGGATCATTATGAAAAATGGTAAAATGATTGGAAATTTAAATAGGATGAATATGTGAAGATGAGTAAAGGATATCATGGTCTATATAATTGGCCTTTAGTAACTCAACAAGTATCTATTTATCTTTGTCCTTCTTTGGTATAGGGTCTAGACCAAAATAGTAGTTTTAACTTTCATATTCAACCTCCAAATGCTTGCCATGTTCATATGGTTGTAGATCTCCATGGATAGTTACCTCCCTCCCCAAGTGAGTAAAATTGATACATTGGTGTAATGTTGAAGGGATTACACTAAAATTAAGTTATATTATATGTCTATGGTCTACGTATGGTCTACCTAAAATCAAGTTGTATTATATGTCTACATTGGTGTAATGTTAAATGTATCTATGGTTTACCTAAAAGCAAGTTGTATTATATGTCTAGATCTAGCACATTACAAAGTGTATAATGGGTAAAGGGCCAAAATATCACTATAAAACTTATGGTTCCTTGTGATTCCCACTCTTCATTGTCTTAGGCCTTCATAGTAATATTCTTCATCTATAGGTTGGTTGCTCTATATTCTAAATGCTTGATGAGATTTAGAGACACAATATTTAGGTTTGATCCATTGTTTATGAGGACATGTTTGATAGTGTCACATGATGATAAATTTAATGTATAATAGGTTGATATAAAGAGGGCCAAGGGATGACATATCACTTTGGTCTAAGTTTAATTATTTTACTGGACCTAGGTTTCTAACCAAAGCTTGAAATTTATCAAGATTAATGTCATTTAGAACTTGATATTAGCCTAAAACTTCCATTAAGATATTCTTATGGATGGTAGACATGCAAAATAAATTTAAGATAGATATTTATGCATGTGTATTTTGGAGTTGTTTCACAATGTCATATGTCTTTTCCCTAACATCAGTAAATGAATTACTTCTATCCAACATAGTGGGTTATATAAGGTCACTAGAAAGAGCTTACATGCCTAGGATGGTAATCTTAGATCACCAAGTTGTAATTTCATAATATGGATTTGATACAAGACTATCATAAATAGAAAAAGATAGAGAAGAGCCAAAAAGGATAATTCTTGATTATTGATGCACTTGGTTATGGTTATGGGGCAATGATGAATTATTGACATAAGGTCCTAAAATAGTATTCCTTGATTATTATTACACTTGGATACAATCATAGGTTAAGGAAGGATTACTGACATAAATAAATTGATTGGTTTTGTTCAGAAACAATCTTGGTCTATTGGCATTTGGTTTAGTATTGATGGTAATAGTAGATACATGACTTCCTACAATATGACATACAACTTTATTATATTCATGTGCAACTTCATGGTAACTTTTTTGGTTATTGGGGTTATTTTATCATTGGTTCCTTCCATTAATTTGTTGTTGTTGTTGTTGTTGTTATTGATGTTTCTATTGTTTTTATTGTTGAAGCTATTACTGATACTATTATTGTTATTATTATTGTGGTATTTGTTGTTGGTTTTATTTATTAGTATTGTTATGTTGTGGAAAAGTATTTTGGCATGTACCTAGGTTTTAATTGGAAGTATATGTTCTATTATCTAATTTAATTTCCCCATTTTACAACATATTTTCAATAAGGTGCTTCAAATACACACAATGGTCTATAGAATGTCCATGAACATGACGGTATTCACATAATTGATACTCTATGTACTAGTCTAGATATAGTATACGCGTGATATAGTGTTTTGAAATTGGCCAAATAATCATATTAGCCATAATTAGTTTATAAAAAACTACTTTTATGGGATAACAAAGGTTTTTGAAGACTCTAGGGATGGGTCTTCATCTTAGAGGAGGGGTTTTCAAGGGTGGTGGTTGTAGTATTTGAGGCACTAGTCTAGGTTATGGTGTAGGTTATGCTTGTTAGATAGGTTACTAATGAAGAACAAGATGCATTTATGGCATAGGATATGTAGATGGTGTTTGCATTATTTGTACATGGCACAACTTAGTTACTTCATTTATAAAAATATTCTTTTTATGGTTCTATGGTGTTGATTTTTTATAGTTGTTGGCCTGAATTGGTGTAGATTCTTACACTTCAACTAGGATAAGGTTCTAACTTGGTCCTACATTTTGGTTTTGGCTTGGATTTTCAATTGAGGAGGTAAAATTGATAATCCCTTTATTGATAATAGCCTTTTGAATATGTAAACCTTTCTCAATAATATCCTTGAATGTATGTACACACTAAATCTCTAAGTGATAAGATATTTCACTATGTAAATTTTTGGTAGGCACAGTGGCCAAGTGTTTTTTTGGTATGTTATGGGTGAAGTGAGTAGAAATAAATCTCTATATTTTTAAATAGCTTATGAAACTATCACAAAATTTATGCTTGGCCAGACTTAAATCTAATATTAAAATCTCATGCTTAATATTTTAAGAGAAATGTTACACAAATTTATTTAAGAGATCATCAAAGTCAAATACTAATTTTTTATCCAATTTAGAAACCTCTCAAAATCCTATCTTGCTATACTTATAGGAAAGAGAAGGAGTAGATAGATGTCACTATAGGCCACTAGATGGTATGCAACAAATAAATCTATTATATGTTCCTTAGGGTCTGCTTTACCCATGTACTTGTCAAAATTTTGTGTCTCATAACCTAGAGGAAATGTTATGTAAAGATAATCCATGTTAAATGGGTATGAACACACATCATCTAATTTGAATTTCTTGGTATGCTTTCCCATTTTAATGGAAATAATTACATCTTTAATTTTGTTTAGTTATTGGGCCAACAAACTTGATGGGACATTTGGTTGTGGTTATGGCTAGGTGGTCAAAGGTGGATTACCTTAACCTAGGTGTAATGGAGGAATGGAGTGCTATGGAATGTTAGTTTGATAGGTGATTTGACAAGAATATGCATCCATGGATTAGGATGTAGTTTTTGATATTTCATACATTTTTGGTAAATATTCTAGATCATATTTGGTATATGGCCTTAGGTCTGAGGGAATTGGGGTTGTGATTAAAGGATATGGATTTATGGAGTATATTGTGCCTATTGAGGTTGAGTATGGACTTGTTGCTAACTAGTTAAACTTGGATAAATAAAGGGAACTTGTTACTGACTAAGGCCTTGTATTTAAATTTTTGGCACTTGCTGAGTAAAAGGTAATAGTTTCCTAATAGGTACTTGTTGGACATTGTCACCTTTTAGTTACACAAAAACCTATTGTAAACCTGATACTTGTTGGGTGTTCAACATTTGTCTTTTACTAGTAGAAATATGTTGTTGATTAGATAATGTTCTTTTATTGTAGAGGTGCATTGGTCTATGACTAATGAGGTACATTTGTCACTAAATTTTGAGGTGGAACATTTGTTGCCCCCTATTGAGGTGGCATAGTTTTCTATCTTTGTTGTAGTGGTAAATTAGATTATGCCTATTGTCATGGAATATTAACCTTCACCTATTATGTTGGGATAACATGCATCACTTATTGTTGGGTAAAAACATTGGTTGGCACATGATTACTTATCCATTGTGGTTGCATGTTTGAGGAAGTATCTAGTTGAGGAGTGAAATTAACCTATTTTGGCTGGGAAGTAGGCATTCTTAGATCTTGTTGTTGTAAAACATTCATGGTATTGACTAGATCCACATGTTGTTTTGGGTTATTTATTGGTGTACTCACCTCATCTTGGACTGGATTAGAAGATAGTTTCATGTCATCCATGGTATTTCGCACATTATATTGAGTAGATGCCACAATCATTTATTTAATGAATTTAACATTTAACATGTTCCCTACTAAATTACATTGAACATTTACCTGTTAAATCAGCTGACACTCTTGTTGAAGGAGTTTGTTCTTTGAGAGAAGTATTTGATGTGGCCATGGCATTGAAAATTTTTACTAGGTTAAGGTAGTTCTGATAGGCTTATCACTTTTTTTCTAGGTTAAGATAGGGCCCTTTTATTTTACAATCCTATTAAAATCTTGGTATGAATTTGGTAGGAGCACTTGAGGTAACTAGTACAGGCTTCTTATTTATTTAAGGTGTAAGGTAAATTTATTGGCATTCTGACTAGACCAAGTAGGTTTTTATGGGGGAAGTCTTTTACAAACATGGCCCTTATCTCCATAGATCTTAGTAAAACCTCATCCTTATTTTCAAAAAATTAATGATCAAACAAGTATGGGTCATATGTTGATGACATAGTAACATATTATGATTGTTGTTAAACATTTTAAATGATATATGGCACACTATCATGGTATTATGCTATGTGTTCTTGTTCTTATCCTAGATAATGATGTTTACTAACTAAGTAGTGTCCTAATAGTTATTGGATTTGTTCCATAGGTTGAATAACATAAGGAGGATATGGATCTGTCTCACAAACTACATCATTACCATATGGGTATTGAACAAAGTTATCATTTGTGACCATGTTAACATAATATATATATTATCTATGGTTCTACTATGTGTGTAGTAAAGCGTATCCAAATCCATAACTAGCATCTTGTATAAAAAGGTGTAGTGTTTAAAAAACACTTAAAACATGGTATTAATGGAAAATGGTCCAAACATGGCCTATGAATAGAGTTTTTCTCCAAAATTTGTCGATGATAAACTTGGTATAAAATGTCCCCAAGTTTTAGTGTCTAATGTTTCACACTTAAATAGTCAAGCAAATGGTAAGTTTAATATTAATTTTGGCAAAGTGTTTCAAACAACTCTAATATAGGTAGAAAATGTTGTTAGGTCTTTGGAATCAAGACACAAAGTTAGTCTCAAAACGGCATAAATGAAAGCATAAAATTAAATCAAATGCTAGGTCTTTGGAAACAAGGCAAAAATATAGACTTGAAAACAACTAGGTCTAAAAGTGAAAGGACAAATTCTAGGCCTTTTCAAAAAAGGCACAAATTTAGACTTGGAAACACATTTGGTTAAGGTAAAACATGCAAGGCAATTAATCTAACAATTTGAAACACTTGAAATCAAACTAGGAACATAGATTCAAACACAAAATTGACCACTGGTAAAATATATTGGACCTTAGGTATATTATTAAAACTAATTAGTAAAATCAATCCCATGTAAGTAAAAATAATAATGAAGAGTAAAACATTCAATCCCAAGTGATGAACAAGACTCCAATGTAAACTATATGTGTTTAAGGTCATATTTGGAAATAGAGTTTTGACCTTAGTTCAAGGAGAAAGCATAGATGTGAGGCAGATAGAGAATATAACAATTCCTAAATATAAACACAAATATATTAGAATCAAACAAATAATTATTCCAAGTTTCAAAATTTAAAAGTAAGAGGTAAACACCTAATTAAAATTTCAACAAGGCATATGTCTAAACCAATCAATGTTTAAATCTAAACTACACAAGACAAATTTAAAACTTGTTTTATAATACTTAGGTTATCATATAGACAACATTCTAAACTAAAATTGATGGCATAATGATACCAATTATAGACCATAATCCACAAATGGTTTTGAACTCGATTTGACACAAGGAAAAGTTTTGAAATATTATGCGCAATGTAATGACACTATCTTGATCAAAGGGTATGACAATGTTTTCTTGTTTCAAAATTCCAAGTAAAATACTTGGGATAAGATGGGTAGCATAACAACACCCTTTTCAAACAAGTGACACATGCACAATTTTTTTTTTTGAAAATGTCTAAGTCAAAGTGTGGTATCAAATGGACAAAATAATTCATATTTTAGGCTAAAAGTGGTGTACAAACATGTGATTGTATCATGACTTATTTTGGACATGTTTTTCTTAAAAAAAAGGTTTTCAGCTAAAAATAATGTAATTAAAATAAATTGACACAAAAACACCTAAGTGTATCATCCTATCCCTTAAATCTAACAAGGTTGCTTTGTATTGTCAAATTCAATTGATATACTTGAGAGGAAATAATTTGTTAATTAAATAAATTTAGATGCTCATGAAAAGTAAGACATTTTAGGCCCCTTATTATCTTAATAATTTGTATGAAGACATTAAAATTCAAAAAACTCATCATGCATTGACAATATTTCTATGACAAGTGGGTTTTGTCTAAAAACTATAAGTTTTGATCGATCTAGATGGTCATAAGTGTGGTTAAAACTAGAGATGCAATCATGTAATTTAGATCCAAGATAATTGGATTATTTTAAAAATATCTTATCCTTTTTACAACCACTACGTCTATCATATTACTCAATGTATTGTGATGTCTAAATTAGGCAATTATTTGAAGGATGATTATCACTAATGAAGTTAATTTAACCACTCAAACTAACATCCCAATGAGTCACCCTTAATTTATTTGCCCCATCATTAAGTGGGGTTGAAAATTTTCTAGGAGATGAAATAATATTTTGACACTTCCCTAAAGAGATTATGGGGAGGTGATAAAATCTTGCCCACAAGCCAAGTGCATAAAAAAAAAACTAGGCCTTTATGGTCATTTTTTAAATCATCCAAGTTATAAGAAATTTAGGGACAACATAGACAATTTTCCTTCTAGGCTTGGAGTAAGTGATAAGGTAATAAACAAAGAACTTTTGGTCACTTGGGTTCCCTAAAGGGGGTTTAGGGAGAGCATACATGCAAAGTATGATTTGTAACAAAACAAAACAAACCACAAACAAAAAACAATAACAAAAAGATCTTAATAGTACTTAGTCTATTATTTGTGTTTATTTTTAAAGCACTAAGCAAAAAGTGAAGTCAAATTTGGCCCCTTGACTTTTTTTATATTCATAAATTTTTAAAATAAAAAAATTAATTCTTTATATGAGTTTTATACACCAAATGTAAGTGTGAATGAAAATTTTAAGTGCTAAAAACCTCCATTATTGGCCTCTAGTACTACAAAAAAATTTAGGGGGTTTTCTTGTTTCTTGTAAAAAAATTTAATCATAAAACAAACTTGAATTTTGAGTTCTTAGGTTTTCTTTCAATTTTTACATAGTACAATACCATAGATTATGGTGAAATATTGTTGATCTATAAAATTGCACTTATCAATTCAAAAGTACACTTTAATAGGAAAACTAGACTATTAATGCAAAATTACACTTCCATAGTGTAAAACCACATATTTTGAGTGTAAAACTACACTTACCCTATTAAAAACTCTATCAATGAAAAACCACATGTTATTAGTTCAAAACCATTTTTTGTGAATGAAATACCACATTTAACCAGTATAATAATGCATTTACTAAGGAAAAAAGATTTTAGCAATGTAAAACTACACTTTTTAATGTAAAATTGACTATTTCAAATGCAATACCGTACTTACTAATTTCAATACCACACATAACAATAAAAAACTATAGAAATATGCAAATACACTTTGGTAGTGAAAAAACACATCTATCATGTCAAATCATGTTTACAATACTACACTTCAACAGTGAAAAATTACATCTAGCATGCAAAACTACCTTTACAATACCACACTTCCATAGTGAAAAACTACATCTAGCATGCAAAATTGTATTTTTAATACCACACTTCCACAATTCAAAATCATGTCTTTGGGTAATGGATGAGATCAAAATTTCTTCACTTTTTTTCCCATGAAATCATAAATTTGACAGGAAAAATGTTAGAAAAAGGTTCTAAAAGGCCATATGAATAGCTTTATGGGGTGTAGGTCCCACCGATCATGCCATTATGTGATCAATAGGAATCCAATAGATGACATTAGTATGGCGTTGGTATGAAATAAAATCAAACATAACACACTAATAATATTATACCTCTAGCCTAAACACTCAAAGAGCTAGTGAACTATATAAGTAACTATCAAATGAAAGTAAAACAAATGACTTTTACCTTCCATGAGATCAAGTGTTTTATGATGGAATTGAAATGATGTGCTCAGTTGTGTGATAAAGAATTCTTTAGTAATGGAGTTACTTACACCATCTCTCCTTGTCACCTTCGTAATGTTAGGCTTGTCTTTGGCTTTGGCTTGGCTTGGTATTTTATCATAGTAACATTACACAAAATAAACTTTGCATGTATTTTTTCATGATAAATTTACACCAATAAATATTATTTATCAATGTGTGAGGCCTTGTATTTATAGCTTCTTCAGATAATTCTAACCTAAGTCTTGTTAGGTTAGAGTTAATTATGGTTGAGTTATAACTAACCCTAGTTGAGTTAAGGAGGGGACATGCATTTAATATTTAGGAAAGAGATCTCATTTATTAGTAATGGCTCTCAATTTATAAATTTATTGCATTTAGGGAGATATTTCCAAGCCCTTGACTTTGAGGATGATGAATCATCATGACCTCATTTTTATTGAATTTATATTTTTACAAAAGTTATTCATATTAATTATACATATAAAATTAACTTAAGCACCTAATTTGGATTAATTAGTGAATTCATTTTGCTTAGTATTTTTTCACTTCAAAAATTATTGAAGTCCATGCTTAATGGGTCAAAAGGCCAAATTATCACATTGTTATGTCATAAGTTGACTGTAGATGATTCTATGAGAGGTTACTATTTCATACATGGTAATAACCAAAATAGGGATGCCTTAATATGATTTTGAGAACTAATGTATGATGTGCAGATGAAATTAGGATATTTAGTGATTCCTAGGCTAAATTTGCATAATTTGGTAGAAATCAATATGAAGTCTAGTTGGAATCCAGTTGTGGACATAATGAGATGTTTACACTCCTTACCTATGGGTTGTTTATCCAAAATAAATTCTAACTCATCTTTTTGTGCCTTTGGTAAATATTGTTCCCAATAAATAACATGTTCATTATCATCTTTAGGTTATTTTTCTATGCCTTCTCTTTCTCTATAATGATATAGGTTTGCTACATTGAAAAAGGTTGAGATCCCAATATTAGATGGGAGTTATAGCTCATATGTATCAGTAGAAAATTTTATCAAGACCTTATAATTTCCTATCTTCTTCAATTTGAGTTCATTTTACTCTACTTTAGGAATCCTCTGCTTCCTAAGGTGTGATAAAAACCAAATCACATACCTAAAATTTTAATTTATTCCTTCTCTTATCATCATCACCTTTGTACTTAGTGGCACTCAACTCTAATTTTTTATTGGCTTGCTCATGTAGCTCTCACATGGATATAGTAAAATTTTCACCTTCATCATTCCTCTTCTCTTTCTTACCTAAATATTTAATCTCATAAACACCTCTTGGATTTATCCCATAGACAATATGAAATGGGTTGAAACCTATACTTATATTATGTGAATCATTGTATGCAAATTTAGCTTGATCTAGCTCCTATTCCCATTGATTTGGACCATCACTTTCAAAACATTTTAGTACATTCCTTAAGATTATATTGAAAACTTTAGTCAAACCTTAAATTTTTGGATGGTAAGTTGAACTAAAACTTGATGTGGTTCCCAAAATTTTCCAAAGTGTTCTACAAGAATGTCAAATGAAATTTGTATGTCTGCCAGAAATAATGCTTATAGGAATTTCATGGAACCTCACCACTTATTTTAAGAACAAATTATCAATGTATCATCATTTCTATTCTTACATAATATGATGTGTTCCATTTTTAAAAATCTATCAACAAAAATAATATGGAATCAATACCTCATTGTGTTCTTGGAAAACATAGTATAAAATACATACTAATTACGTCCCATGAATTTCTTGGAATAGGAAGTGGTTAATATATACTTGAATTTTAAATATCTCTTTTGGCATGTTGACAAATCCTACATCTTTACAAAAAAAAATCATCATTTTGAATTCCTAACTAATAATAGTATGCATTCAACTGAGCAAAGGTCTTTAATTTTAAAATGTCTTGTAATTTACTAGTACACTTTTCCTTCTATAAGTTGTATCTCATAGACCCTCTAGGTATGCACAGTTGTTTTCATTTAAATAAAAATACTTATTGTATCATGTATTCGATCCATGGAATCTTATCCATGCTTGTTGGATTCCTACTACAAGCCTCATATGCATCTTATAAATTTGGATCTTCCTCATACAACTATTTTAATGACTCAAATCCTAAACTACTAACTTGATACTCATGTATAATCATACATATCCTAATCAATGCATGATTTAATTTTTTGTACTTCCCACTCTTATTATTGAGAAAAAAAGATAATTTTTTTAGGAACTCTATCCATTTCACATGTATTTAACTCATTGTATTTTGGTTATTGAATATTTGTAAAGCATGATTATCTATATATATCACAAACTCCTTAGGAAATAAATAGTGCCTTACTTCTTTAATGCTTGAATTATGGCATAAAATTATTGATCATAAGATGAATAATTATCATTATCTTCATTTATTTTTTCACTAAATTATGAAAGATGGCTTCCTTCTTGGCTCAAAATAGCTCCAATAACTAATCCACTAGCAACACATTCAACTTGAAAGAGTTTGTTAAAGTCATGTAATGCCAAGATAAGTTGCTCAGTTATATTTTTCTTCAAAATATGAAATATATTCTCAACTAATTCAGTCCAATTAAATTTAATTTTTATCCCTTTATAGTTTTAATAATAGGTGAACAAATAACACTAAAGTTTATAATGAACTTTCTATAAAAACTAACTAATCCATGAAAATGTCTTAGCTCAGAAAACACTTATAGGAGTAGGAAAATCCACTATTTACCTTACCTTTTATTCATCCATATTCAAACCATCTTTGAAAACAAAAAATTACAAGTAAAAAAACTCATTTTTCATGAAGGTACATCTATTGAGTTTAATCAATAATTTATCTTTATGTAGCTTTTTCAACTCCATATTAAGATGTTTGACATGTTCCTCCTTTGATTAGATGAAGATAAAAATGTAATCCAAGTAATAAATAAAAAATTTAATTGTAAATAGAATTAACACCTCATTTATTAGCCTCATGAAGGTACTAGGAGTGTTGTTCAAACCAAATCACATAATAATCCATTCATACAATCCATCATTAGTTTCAAAGGTTATTTTTGACTCATCACTCTCTCTAGATCTAATTTTATGGTAACCACTCTTCAAATATATATTTGATACATATTTTTATCCATTAAAATAATCCTATAGACCATCCATTATTTATAAGTTAAACATGTAATTGATATTTATATTGGTGATGGATCTAGAATTTGTACACACTCTTCATTTTTCACCTTAATTAGGAGTTAATACCATTGGTATAAATATGGACTAAGACTCTCTCTAATCAAAACTTTGTCTAACATATCCTATAATTTCATTTTTATATCTTCATTATCCTTATGTGACATTATATAAATTACTTTATTTGTTAAACTAGCTCCTAAAATGAAATCCATATGATGGTTTATGTTCCTCTTTGGTGGTAATTCATTAATAAACTCATAAAATATTATATTCACATACTCATTCAAAAAAATTTGAGTTTACCATGATAAATCAGTCAACTTAATGGTTTTAATTATTTTATTGGTATTGGAAATCAATGAACAACCAACCTCTTCTTCTTTTATCATCTACAATAATTCTTTTTCACTTACTATCATAACCTTAGTATTGTTTTCAAGTTTTTCATTTCCATTCTTTAATGGGTTCAAGTTATGCTTCTTTCCATCTTTCACCTATGTATATTTGTTACTCCTTCCATCATGTATATCCCTCCTATCAAACTTCCAAGGTATACCCAATAACACATGGAAAATATCCATAGGCATAATGTCACAAGGTACCTCATCCTTATAACTACCAATTTGAAAATCAACCTTATATTAATCATTGACTAGTACTTGATGTCACTTTTATAAGAAATATATTTTGTATAGTGTAGGATGTGTTAATATTCTCAATCCTAATTTTTTAACCATTTATAAATAAACCAAGTTATTTTTACTACCACTATCAATGATAACTTTATAACACTTACCTTTTGATTTTCATATAGTTTTGAACAAGGTTTTCATTTGGGCTAGTTCTTTCACTTGTTTTTTTGGGTTTAGTAGTAACATATTCATCAATAATAACTCTCCCACTTCATGTTCTTACACATGTGATGGTGATCCTACACTTTCTTATTCATCTTGATCAACTTGATTGTTGCCTTTAGTTCTTGTCTGTCTTGTTTGTATGACCTATGACCAACATACCTAATGGATTTGAAACATTTTCTCCAAAATCTTCTTCCTCTACCTCATATATATGGTTTTATTCATTTATATGATTAGCTTCCTCTTTTGGGGTTATATTTACCTAATTTAATCTTCATTATGAAATTATAAAGGAAATCTACCACATTATTGTCCTATAACTCTAAATTTTTTGTCTGTTCCTCTAGATTATTGAGTGTATTTATAGCCAACTTCTCTTCTACTTTGAGAGAATGTGGATAATCTTATTCAAATTATTTTGGAGATAAAAAAACTAATATCATCATGAATATTTAAACTCAAACCATTTATTTACCTTGATATTTTATCAACATCCTCTTCTACATGGCCAAATCTGATTGTTAACATGTATAATTCTTAAGTGTAATCCTTTTCACTTATGTATTTTTTATTCAAGTTTTTTATTTTTTAGAATAAGTCTATTTGGTAGTCTAAATGCATGAATTTTTATTTGAGTTCTTTATGATTATATATCATGACGTGATTTTCTATTTACCTCTTTTCTTTCTTTCCACTTGTACAATATGCCACCAAAGAGGTGCATGCCCATTTAACCTTATACAAGCAAACTTGACCTTCATGTCTTGACATATTCCTTAAAAGTCAATATACTTGTTTATTATATCTATTAAATATAATAATTATTCATTATTTATACTACCCCCATATATCTAAACTTATAATTTGGGTTTGGAACCATCTACTATGATAGTTTTCAAGAGTACTTATTCCATTCTCTCTTCCTCTTCTTAATCTAAAACCTCTACTTGTGGTTATTCCTCTCCTTCACTCACATCACCTATAATAATACCTTTTATTTGATTAATTTATATTTCATCCAAAATTTATTTCAAATTTTCTCATCTCTTTTAGTGATAAATCTCTTGGTTGTCTTCTTGGACCTACTCTAGCACCACCTCTAGTTGTTCCCCTAAGTGTCATTTTTCACTTATTTGAAGTTTATTTTAAAAAACTATTATTCACTCCATCCAATTAAATATTTATCCTTAGGTTAACTTGTATGTACAACCAAAACTTTGATCTGATACCAAAAATTGATGGTGAAGGGTTAATGAGAACCGAACTTGTAATGTGATTATGAGAGATAGAGTATGCCTACAAGCCTTATTGAGATAAAATGGATGATAGAATTTAATTATTTACACTAAAAAAACTTTAAAATGGTAATTTAATGTCAAATAAGCTCACCATAATTATTTTTAACTTTTTTCAAACTTGGAAATGCAAGAAATGGTGAAAATATAGTTTATGCCTTTGTAATTAGGCCTACAGACTGAGAATCTATTATATATCCCTTTGTAGATGAGATATATATATATATAGTCACTTATAATACATCATATTACACTCATATACAAATTTTCAATAATTTCAAAGTGTTACTTTTCATTTTATAAGGATTTTAGTCTTTAAAACCCTACTTTAGGGTATGTAGACTTGTGTACAGGACAAGAGCACTCAATCAATGGAAATTTGAATTTTATGTTTTTTTTTTAAATTTTAAATTTTATAACACACTAATTCACTATTATATCATTCAATTTATCACTTTTAACAACCCTAAAATGTGAAGAAAATAAATTTTCCTTGATTATACATGCACCTTTCTAGACTGTTGAAACATGTAGCTATTATTCAAACTTGAGTATAAATGAAATTTGTTAAAAAAATAATGGTGTTCAAGTAAAAAAATAATAAATTATACATCATATTTGATTTAATTTTCAATAATAAATTTAAATAAATTCATCTTTTATTTATTTTATTGTGAAAATGTTACACAGTCCAGCCAATACCATATTTTCCTGAAATGTTCTTCAACTTTTTATTCATAATATTTTAAATTCTTGGGTTCTATTTTTATATAAAATTATTTTATAATGTTACACCCATATTCTTTTCTTCCCATTTATCTATCATTATTCCCAAAACTCTTAAACTTTCTCAAACTATCTAACCAATCTTTGTAATCCAACTTCAAACTTAACCCTTAAGTGAGTTTAACATATTTATATATTGTTTGAGACATTTGGATTGTTTTAAATAGTTTTAGATTGAGGTAAAAATAGGTTTTGAAGGGGCCCCGAAACACTATAATATAAATCACAATAAATAACGTCTAAGCCCACAGGCATCGCCTAAAAAACACTACTAAGAGGTAGCCAAAATAGGTTTTAAATGGACCTGAAACCATTAGAGACACATCCGGTCAAAACCCAGAAACAGAAATCTAGTAGCATAACAAAAAAAAGACATTATTTTACCAATATATTAAGTATATTTATAGAAAAAAATCCTTATAAAATGATAAAAATCTATTGAAACACCCAACACTAGTTTGAAAATTTAAATTTTTAGTTTTGGTAAGAAAATGAAAAAAAAGCCAAAATAATCATTGAAATGAAAATTGAGGAATGGAAAATATTAAAATAACAAATATATTACCCATAAAAACTAAATCCTAATGCTCTTGCATCAAATTATAATAATGATACTTTCATTATACCTATGCTTCAAGTAAATGGAAAATTACAACCTATGAGGGTACCTTTTCAAACTAAAACCATCTCTATAAGACATATTATGTCCATTATTAATGGTATATGTGACCTTAAAAATAAATTTTAGAATATAAATTTTCAATTTATATCTTTTCACGCCAATATTAAATACAATATAATTTAGGATCAACGTATTACATGAAATTTATTTGAGTATTTTTATCCAATAGATTTTTTCATGACTATGTTTCCTTTATTTGATGTTCATGGAAACCTTGATAATAATTTAACATAATAAATACATTATTTTTTCATTATACCAAATGTGTATGCATATTGTTAAAGGATTTTCATACCTATGAGGGTACCTTTTCAAACTAAAACCATCCCTATAAGACATATTGTGTCCATTGTTAATGGTATATGTGACCTTAAAAATAAATTTTAGAATATAAAATTTCAATTTATATCATGTCATGCCAATATTAAATACAATATAATTTAGGATCAACGTATTACATGAAATTTATTTGAGTATTTTTATCCAATAGATTTTTTCATGACTGTGTTTCCTTTATGTGATGTTCATGGAGACCTTGATAATAATTTAACATAATAAATACATTATTTTTTCATTAGACCAAATATGGATGCATATTGTTAAAGTATTTTCATATTATTATAACATGAGATGTTTTTAATTATTTATTTAGTCTTCGTAATTTTTATCTACTCGCATTAAATGATTTAGAAGACATATTATCATCACATATTTATAATAATGAAATGCCTAAACTAACATTGGAGCATTTAAAAGGTTTAAAACAATGTGATGATGAGTCCATTAGAGATTACACTATAAGATTCAATAATATTTTACACTCTTTGATATGGGAAACTTTATAATTAGAAACCTAATTCATATTTAATAAGGACATAATTTCTCCATTTAAATAAACAAAATTTAATAATACTTACATCTATTTCAATAGTTTATATATGGATGTGCACCAATTATCATGTGAGTAAATAAATAGTAATATAAGTAAGGATTAAATTACTACTCAACAAGTATAATTAAATGCATATTATCTAAAATTAAAAAGTATTTTAAATGATACTTACCAAGAAAAATAATTGACAACATATATTTTTCCATCGGTAAGTGACCCCTAGGTCTTTCTACACTTTTTATAACAAATATTTATAATGATTCAATTTACTTTTAAATTGGAAATGAAAAAAATGATATATTATAATTATTATGGAAACTCAACTAAGATTTATCCATCATAACACAATAAATTAATAATGGAGTTCACCATTATTGGGATACTTCTCTTGGTTCGCTAGGTAACAAAATTGATATATTCATGTAAAAGTTAAAAAACTCTCCCATCAAAAATATTTGATCACTAGGGACAATAGGCAATGTAATCTACACTATATGATCTTATGATAAAATAACTCAGGAACAATACCGAGTCAAATATCTTATTTTAAAACTCAATCAAAATCAAATGCAAAACTTTCTACCAAAAATACTTTTTACAAGTTGCCTATGGATTCAAAAACTCATTGATGATTCTCATTCTTTGCTTATGATTATATTAGCTTCTGAATTATAATTATAATGATTTCCAAATAACCCCTCACCACTTTATATAATTTTTGGGGGTTTACAAATAGTTGGATTAATCATTATATTTTTCAATATTGGTGGGATTTAATATTATCCCCTTACCAATTAATAGGGGGTTTAGATTTATCCCTTTTATTATAAATTTTTATATGATTTTGAATTATCCCCCAAAGGTTTGTAAGATTTTTGTTTGTCCCTTTTATTTTTATCATAAATCCAAGTATAATTTCATTGGATTAGTGGACCAAGTCCACCCCATGTGGTCTTCCACTTCATGGTAGGTTCAATCTTTGAATAAGGCTTAAATACCCTTAACTAACTTTATCTTGTTTTTTATTTTATTTTAATATTATTTATTCAAATAATATCATGAGTATTTTGGTGCTAAGTTGATTTGTGTTCCATATGGAAGTCTTTATAGGATGCCACATGCCAAGCCCTAATTTATCCACTTGTCAAAGTTTCACTTGTCTTCCTCTACCACATCCAAACCATGTGTTAGTATTTTATTGGTCCACATCACATTGAATATTTTGAACAACTTTGACCAACCATATATTTTGCTTATGGATTGTATTTTAAGAACCATAAAATTCACCAAAAATCTCTTGAATCCCTCTTTTTTACTATGTTATTTCAGAGATGAATTGATACCTTTAATTTTTGACCCTTGTAGATGATCTCCAAATCATTCCTCCCCACTAATAAAGAATTTTATCTCCAAAAGTCTAATAATCCATACAAATTTGAAAATGAAGGTCCATTTTACCCCTTAAAGAAGTTCCATATCTCTCTTCTATACCAAAACATATTCCTACATGGAATAAAACATACAAGAGCAAAAATACAGAAGGCAAAATTATCTTTTCTTATCAACAATCTCCTTCTGTAACTAGGAAAAATATCAAGATCATAATGACAAGTTATATTTGAAAAAATACTCCAATCATAATGATCAAACATAGATAATCAACTATAAATTTCTCAACTCCACCACAAAACAATTCATCTATAAAAATAGACATTAAAATACTTACCATAAAGAAACTTGTCTAACTAAAACCCTATGAAGCTAGAAAAATGAAGAGAGCTATCAAATATCTACATGTATACATTCCTTCCTAATAGTACAAACAAGAGAGAATGATTTTTTTTTTAAACATTATATTCCAAAATAGTGTGATAACCACTGTATACAATTGTAAACTAAATATCACCCATGTATGGGTCTTAAAATGCATCCAAACCATTTTCACAAAATAGATGTAATCCAAAAACAATAGTATTAATTTGAATGTAATCAAACCAACTAAATTTGATTTTCCCACTTTATCTCCTTCTTGGAAGATCATTTTAGAAAACAATTATCACACTGAACATGATGCCCAATCAATTCATAAATCTTCTATTAAATCTCTAATCTCAAAATATGAATTAAATTCCTTTCAAAAAAATGTATCATAAAACCAAAAAATTCTTGTTAGGAGATTTTCGAACATCATGATAATCATCAATATTATCTATGTCAGTATCAAATTATGTAAATTATTACCAACCCACTTTAACAGAGGATCCTTTATGGGTGGTCTCATTATGTTGAGTTCCTCTTAGGTTTCTTCATGGGTTTCATGTATATCAAATGGTTTCTTAATGATTTCATTCTTAGAAACTTTCTAGGATTATTTGGATGAAGATGCCAAAAGCTATCAACCTCATGACCTTTCCTATTATAATGGGTAAAAAAACATTTGTCTACTCTTTTATAGAATAATCCTTTAGTACCATTCTTTAAACATTGTTGAGGAGAGTGGTCTTTCAAAATATTTTTCAACAAAAAATTCTATTTCCAACATTTGGCTAGACAATCCACAAAAAGTTCATGAATAAACATACCATAAATTTTGTATATTAAAACCTTTTTTCCCATAGTCAAAGGAAACATTAGAATATTTAGTTATCCAATTTTCCTAGAATCAACATTATTGTAAGTGTTAGCAAGGAATTCATTTTACCTTCTTTGTATGGTAAATTACACTTCACTGTGTTTCTACAAACTTTGGAAGGATGTTCCTTTTTAACATTTAAATTTCAAAGATTCTCATGGTTGATAAAAGAAGTCTCCCCATAATTATAAAATACAAAAATCTCATGATAAAGTTTAACAAAAATAAAATTATCATTAATTTTCATGGGAAGTAATGATGGCATAGGTTTCTCCTCTGTAGTACTTATTAATGCAACTATCTTTGGGCATTCACCTATTTCATTCTAACAACCACTGAATCCCAATACTTCTAGGTGAATCCAATCATCTACTTGTATTGATTTAATCAAACCTTAGACATTCTTACCAAGGACTTTTCCATTATATCCCATTTTAAATTGTAATTTTGAAACAATTCCCTTAGTATGTCATTCAAATTTACCAAAATAATTCTCATCTAATTTTGAAATGGAATAATAACCATGTGATGAACTACTTACCATGCATTATAAAATTGTTTCTACATCGGTGGCAGAAGGCAAATCCTTTATTTTTCATCATTATAAAATTTTTCCAAGAGCTCATCCTTGTCTAGATTATCTAATTGTAATTTTTAAATTTCCTCTTTCAAATAATGCAATATTTTCCTTAGAAAGGAATTATCTTCTTGAATATAATGATTCATTATTTCTAAGTGTTCTAATATCTCATGTTTCAAGGATTTAGCCATGGTTTTCTTATAAATAACCTATACTTCCAACACAACTACAAAATGCAAATGAAAGATAAAAACAAGCCAAATAGTTTGAAAATAACCTAATAGAATGTGTTATATTCAACACACCCCACTTTACCTTATTGATGGAGAAGTGGGGGCCCCCTTTTTATTTTTTATTAGAAGAATTGTTCATGGTATGGTTTTACATGCATGTTTAGCCTATTTTTTTATCTATGAAAATTTGGGGGTATTTGGTATTTTGGTCACCTTTATGGTACCTATTTTCCTCTTACAAACCATTTTCATTGGTATGACTTATTATAACTAATATATTAATGAAAATTGTGGAAGCTTACTATGTATGATATGTCTTCGACATTTTGGTCTTCAAGATTTTTTGTTCAAAAACTTTTGTGCCAGTAAATATTCTTCAATAGCTTTCATTTAGAAACTTTATGTTCAGGAAATTTTGTTTGATGACTTTTGTTTGGGAATTTTCCTTTGACATTTTGGTCTTTGTTAAATTTATCTTTGATAAAATTTCATTTGGTGACTTTTGTTTATGAACTTTTCTCTAGGACTCTCATCTTCAGTAAATATACTTGACAAATCCTCCTGAACAATAATTAGTACTTTGGGAAAAATGTTTGACATTTTGGATTTTGGGAAAAGTTCATGAATCTTCTCAAAGAAAATTTTGGCATTTGGAGTCTTTCATTTAGGACTCTTGGCTCACAAAAAATTCAAAATATGTAAATCAAAGATAAGCATCAATACCTAACTAAACCACACATTAACAAGTGTCAAAAATGTGTAGCACCATGTCACCCCATGAATGAATAAGTATCCTATATGTCACATTCACTAGGCCAAGATGGTCAGGTTTGATTTAAATGAAGTCAAAATTTTTAGAGACATTGGTGATTAATGAAACACAAATTTAAATTTAATGTTAAAAGGCTATAACCTTGAGCTAGTAAAAAACTTCACATCCATTTATTTTCAATGATATCAAGTGTATATTACCCTTTATGAATTCAATCCCTGGTTATTTTCAAACAAGTTTTAATTTTTATAACATAGTACAAAGCCATAAAAATCCCAAATTATACCAATGCTAAGAACTAACAATATCATCTTCATCAAGAGCATACATGGGAGATCAGGTGTCATTCATATTTTTTATCAAGAATTTAACAGAGTATATGGATACAATTTTTGATGCCTTTGTCCTTTATGGTACCTATACCAAATACTCATATTTATGGGAGGTTGTCACAAATTTTAACCCATTCACTTAAAAATAATATGTTTCTCTATAATAATGATAGATAGCAAGTGACCTACTCCTCTTCAAATTCCAAACACTTCACTATGTTGCTACCAAACTTGGGGTCATGCCATGCATTGACCTACTATGTGATTTTTTATTTGAAGGGGGATTATAGATGGAAGTTTCTTTCACTACATCAACAACATAATTAAAATTACCTACATATTAGGAAAAGTACTTTAAAGGTATTCATATTTACCAATCTTGGATTTCACATTCAATTTACATAGTGTATCCATTTGAAGGAAGAGCAATAATGTAGAACAAATAGTGAGCAAATGGATTCTCCCTGAAGATAACTTTTCGCTGAAAGATAAGAATCATGTGCGCATCAAAAAATTATATATGGGAATTTGAATTAGTATGACAATACTAAACCATCTATATGGTCACCTAAGAATCCACTTCTTTTATTTGGAATGGGTATAATTTCTGAATTGTTGTTCACTTGGAAGAGATTATCAGTGCCTACCTGCATGAACTAATATTGCATAAAGACAAGAAGTGCCAAGGGGGTAGATTTTAAATGATGTCCTACATTATATATGTGATTATGGGTACCATATATACACATAATGGGTCTATATGAGATCCAAATACCTAATATATCAAAAATAAAATCTATGATTTTTATTCATTTATTCATATTTATGCATATACAAGGAATGTATTGAGAATTGTAAAAGATTTGTAACCACAAGTTTGGAGGGAAATTCATGAGGGACCTCTACCTATAATATATTAGAATATTTTCAAAACACTCATGTCTTTAGAAGACTACTGGCTACATCCTTTTTATACTATTATAATGGTCATTGGGTATAAGTTCGATCCTTTTTGCCTCCTAAAGTACATCCTTGATAGGGTAGTTGAACAAGAAATTGCATATCAGTTATGGAAGGTGATTGACGAAGACTTAACTTAAAGATGGAATATCACCTTTCATGTCTCCCATCTCATAATTGTGAGGATGTGTTAAACATTATATAGACACTTTAGGGAGGTTGGTAGTGTTATAAAATCCTATGCCTTAGTTAGATTTACTTGTAAGGATTGGGACCCCCATGTTGGAGTACAATAATGTGTTCACATCCTAGGTATTCACTATAAGCATGAGACCTATGACCATGACTTCTTATTTATTAAATAAAAATATGATGTCGATGTCAATAAATAGGATAGGACTATTGTAATAAGTGAGGACTTGTTTATTGTATCTCAAGTGGATCCTTCCCTTGCAATTGAGCAAGCAGAATATAGAATCCCACCACAGGGGGGATGGACCTCTTCATATTTTTATAACAACAAACCTTTCCATAAACTATAAGATCAAATTTAATACCCCCAAAATATGCCCAGTATGATGATGGTTGTAAAGAAAGATCAAGGTGAAAGGGAGGATTCAGTTTTTCAACTCAAATGGAAGAAGAAACTCCTCAAGTTTACATATCCATAGTTTAATTAAGGAAAATAAATTAAGAACATATATAATAAGAATTTAATGCAAAGGAAAGATATATTGGGAAAGAAGAGGATATTATTTATTTATAATTCTCTAATGAATAATACCTCACACACACTGTGGAAATTTTGGCAATCATAGAATCCAATGTGACAATCCCTCTTCCTACACAACAAGTGCCTTCTCCTTCAAATGAAAAGATAACTATATGCTATAAGATAAAATACAAGGTAAGAAAGCCTCAAGTGTAGTCCACAAAGGTACCAAGTAAGAAATCACAACCTCTAATTGGATAAAATGTAAGGGATGAAGTGGATGAAGAGGAACTACAATAAGTTAAGGTTTTGAGCTTGCAAAGACTAAAAGGAAAGGCACTCCTTAGGGATGACCAATAAGGTAAGGGTTTTATACTTACTAATCCCTTAGGCCATTCCCTTGTTACTACATTATAATTTATCACTTCTTTTCCTACTATGTCTCTACCTCCTTTTGGATCTATCTCCACATCCACCATTATTATAATTATTCCTTTAGTTGCTACCACTTTTACTATTTCTACCATCCATCCCAATGCTCAATTTTGAGCATCCTTAACTTAGTTGGTTTCAACCATACCTTTCTTAGGAGTAATTAAGACCATAATAGTGGTGGACACCAAGAAATATCCAAGGAAAAAACTATTTTACATGGTCCACCCAATGCCACATTTAGGGAAAGTAGAATCATCTAAAATAATATGGCCTACCATGCCCAATCCAGATCCTAAGACTGATCCTACAAAAGATACCCAAATAGAGACACACATAGTACACCCATCATAATTGACCCTTCCATATTGGTCTAATGAACTAGGAGCATCAACCTCTATGAGGCTAGACCTAAAGATAGTTGAGCTACCTAATGTGAGCTCATTGTTTGATAAGTATACTAGATTTGTGAAAACGGTGAGGAAAAGAAAGATGGATGACAATGTTGGGAAAAGATTTATTCTTGAATAAAAATAAGAATTATATTCACTTTCCAAGAGGTAATATATAAATATGGGTTAATCCCCTTTCATTGAGGACTTTAAGTCCTATATGTAGACCCTTTTAATAAAATTGATACCAATTTATGAGGGTGTTGAACAAGCAAGGAAATATCTATAGAAATAACTGGAGAACTTTAGATAACAACATGTGATCCATATTTCATCTAATATTTATCGAGGAATTCAAAATGTAGCCTTGAGGGTTTATGAAATATTAGATACTATTGATTCATTAAGGGCACAATTATCCACTAAAGCTACTTTAATAACTAAATTGTTTAAGTATCTAATGGAAGATGAGATAAAGTTGTTTTTTCTGTTTTGTATACCCAAAATAACGTTTTCAGCCATATGAACTTGATTTCAACCCTAGAGGCAACAAACCCATTGAATTTAGTGGTCATCAGGACCTAAGAACCATAAGAATGGATAACATTTTTTGACATTTTGGTCTCAAATATAACTAAATAGGAGAAGCAAGAAATACAAATTTTGAATGAAATGGAGTTAATGCATGCATGGGATGGTACTATAAAGTGGTCAAGTCTATTTTTTATCAAATTTTGCATCAAGCCTTAACTAAATTTAATTAGATTCTACAAGGATTAAATTTAGAGACATCAAGGCTAAGTTAAGTTTTGTGAGGAAGAATGCCACTAAAGTAGAGATATTTTAGGTAAACTTTATAGCTATAAATTTTGATCATGAAAGGAAAATAACACAATTAGATAGGATAAATAGACAATTTCTTCTTGAAATGAACATAATAAGGGCACAATAAGCTATGAGATACAAACACTATAAATAACTAGAGGCCAAGAATAATTCTAACTTCACTCTAAATACTAGTTCAACAAGTGTGCTATCATTAACTTATAGTTTTTCTCAAGTTACCACTTTAGTGATTTTGATGACAACAAGCAGTGCCATGGAATCACTAAGCATAAATTATTTAAAGTCTAATTTTGTATATAATTTTTCATGTATTATTTATTCTAACTAAATACAGTGGGTTATGCTTCATTATATTCATGTTATAATTAACTAAATTATTTTTGCCAAAATGCACATGTTTCATGACTCTTGTAATTTATTATTTATAACTTGAAATTTTATTAAGTAGAACTTAAATTAGGTTTTATTTATCCAAAAATGTAACCTAAAACTTTGATACACTTGGAGTATGAGGTGACCCCTTCCCTAAGTATTTAAATACATGTAAAATCATCTTTCAATGGGTTAGAGTTTTGATCAATATAGGAAGAAATTGAGTCATGGATTGTCATGCAACTATGTTGGTTCTCTCTTATCCCTTTCTAGTGTTACTAAAAAATTGGATTATTTATCTTTATCAATTCAATAATTTTGAATTTTACAAATGCTATAAATAATCCTAGTTTCTATCATTGAAGTGTAATAATAATAGATGTATAATAGCTATTGAAATTTATTAAATTTCATTGATTTTAAGAAATTAGTTTAGACTATGTTGATATTCAAAGTGTCTAGGAATATTTCATTTTACTATAGTATTTTATGTGTGTGTTATGGCTACTCTAGATACCTTTTTGGTTTGAGATATAACCTATCAACTAAGGGTGTGAAAAAATAATTCTAAAGATATCAAACTTTATCTAAGACCACCAAGTTTCCTATACCCACTTCCCTAGACTACTTGACCGTGTTTGTTTATGAGTTTATAATAGCTATAAATATCAAACATTGTTTTTGGAGACACTCATCCACCAAATAAATAACCTTGGAAGTTAAAAATTGATAACACATTACTTTATTTTCTACTTTACCTTTCCCTCATGTTTGAGTTTCTTTTGATATCTACCCATCATAAAGTAATTTTCACCTAGATAACTCACTTAGTATTTACTTTATTTTATATTTCACACATATATCCATATACCTAGTTAAACAACCTAAAATCTCAACCTAATCTTCTACCAACTTGTTGTTTTAACCACATACCTATAACTCATGACCTAGAGTGAAACTTAGTTTCGATACACATCCTAAAACTCTATAGGCTACCTCATTCAAGTTTTTTGGTGTGTATAAAACCCACATCAATAGGAATAAAAATTTGGCACTAGAAGGAGGACACACTCGTGTGTTTTCTCAATAATTAAGCTTAGTCACCAAGTATAGTTGTATTAGAGACACCTAAAAGAGTATCAAGGTTAGGGCCAAATTTATCCTTTTGGTATCACCTTTGTCAAATCATAGGAGGACTAGGATAATATTTATCATACTTAAGGTACACTAAGATAGGACACCTACCCCAGTGATAAATGTCTAATTTATTAACCATATGATGGATCAACCTTGGTTAGTCTAATATACCATTAGCATTCATTTAGATCAACATAATTTACAAAGGAATCTAGAGAAATAATTTTTCATAATTTCCCCATCAAGTGGGATAATGGTAGAGGAGCATATTAAATCTTTTAAGGTTCTTCCAAGATTAAAGAATGTCATAGATGAGGATTTTGCATGTAAATTTTTCCCATTCACTCTATAATATTCTGCTTATGATTGGTATCTTAACATTTAAGAAAATTCCATCATCTCATGGAATGCATATCAAAATATTGTCCTTACATAATTTGGGCAAGTTACTAATCTATGTTTGGTGTATCAACAATTCACAAGCATAAAGAGGGATCAAAATGAGTCAATCAAAGCATTTAAAGTAATATTTTAGAAGATGTACACCTAGATGAACATATGATAAAAATCAAAATAAAATCTAGCACTTGAGATGCATAAAAATTCTGTAGATGCCATCACTATAGTATTTCTAAGGAGAGATGCTACCACTAATACTTTAGCGTTGGTGTATAAATAAGCTATCAACATTAATAAGAAAATCAATCCTCAAATTTCAAGGGTCCAAACATTGAGTAATGGTTTTACATCTTTGAATCCAATATCCCATGTTAATCATGATGTCCTTACATTCAATCAAATGTAGTTGTACACTCTGTCTCCCATGACACAACAAGCAACATGTCAGAATTATGGTTTCTTGAACAATTAGGTATAAATGATTATCCATCAATAGAACCTTAAAAATCAACATCTAACTCAATCTAAAATAACAATCACTCAGGCTACAAATTCCACAAAATCTAAATTGGATTCTATATAAATAATGGTCTAAAAGTTGATCAACAACTTCTTGAATATGTATAAAAGGATGGGAAATACCACCAATCATAACTATAACTAGAATTATAGCTTTCCAAGATATAATAATCCCTTCAATAGACCCATAAATAATGTATAATAACAATAGTACACTAAGATACTAGAAATCCATATCATGGAGATAACTTTTTCTAATTGGTGTAGATTTTATAACACGTCACAACATGGGGAACTAGATAGTGTGGAATTTTGTGTAGTTCCAAAGGTAAATGGTTAGATAGGATCAAATGATGAATCCCATAGATCTCCCTCATTAATATATCCCCCTTAATTTTAGATATGTTCTTTAAAACTTATGAATTTCCCTTCCTAATTGAAGATGAAAACATTACAAAGGATAAATCTAATGAAGTGCAAGCATTTTAGTAGTTTAATAGGAATAATTATAGTTTAAGGAATGGAAATCCTCTCACCACTTTTGCTCCTCCTAATAATATAATTACTCCCTCAAATCCTAAAGTTAATAATAATCCTTCTCCACCAAAATGGAATGACCAACCTCATCATAGAAAAAAATAGAGTAAGGGAGGATATAATGTTATTGGGGATATAAAAAATATCAAGGCTAATATTAACCTCCATGAACTTGCACAAATCATAGAATAGAATAAGCTCTTATGGAATTATATCATACGTAAGCCTATTGTATAAAAGGTCCAAACAACCAACACAAATTTCATATATATAGAAAAATCATGAAGTTCTCCCTTTCTTGTTAGCCATTAAGGCATTTGGAAAAAATATAAAATTTATTTGGTGGATTTTGGGGCTCCAAATACTTTTATGCCAACCTCTATTTTCCAAAAACTTGGTTTGACCCAAGTCTATACATGAATACTATTTAATATATAGACAAAATAGTAGTACTTGTTGTTGGAGATATTAAATATTTATGCATCCAAGTTGTATAAAAACCTTATGTAAAAATGGATATTGACATACTGGTAGTAGATATTCTTAAAGGGTATGGGCTACTATTGAGTAGAGATTAGTTAAAGATTCTTAGTGGATATCTTTCCATAGACTTATCTCATATTTAGATGCCATGGAGAGGCATTGTCAAGCATATTATAATTGATCAGGAGCTAAGGATAAAGCACCCTATTATAGAGTACAATACTAATAATGAATAAGTAAGTTACAAATCTCCTAGTCTTAGAATATATATGTTTACTATAAAATATGAAGTGTAAGAAGAACTACAGGTCCCTTCCCAATTATGGACCCTTTACTTTCATAGAGAAATATCCAAGTAAGGATCAAGTGTTGGTATTGATTTTTTCAATCCAAGAGGGAATAATTACCTAGCGGCATATAGGCTCCAATTCCCAAGCACCAATAATAAAGTAGAGTACAAATCTCTAATTTTGGAATTATAGTTCACTCTCAAGAAAAACACCAAAGAACTACAAATATATGAGGACATAGAACTAGTGATTAACTAGGTCAAAAATAAATATCAATGCAAGCTATCATACTTAAAGAGATATAAACACATCCTAGGATTTACTTGAGTCATTAGAGGATTTCAACATAATGGCTATTTTGAGAGAACAAAACTAAGTTGCTAAGTCACTAATCACTTCAGAAACAAATTTGGCATCCTTATAGAAGTCAAAATTATCTATATTCTCCATCAAATTAGTACCTTTTCCATCAATACTTGACAACATTGAGAATTTTTTAGGTATTCGATGATGATTAACACACCATCCAATTTTTGACCAATTTAGGAAAATTGAAGTCCCAAATAATTGATGATGAGGAAAGAAGAGGATGTCATCCAACTAAATAAAAATCATCTCCCATTGGAGATGGTTTCTTTGGAAATAAAATTTTATACATATCCTCAAGAACATCAACAAAGATAGCTCAAGGTTAATGAGTCTGAGCTCAGCTCAGAGAATTTGGGTGATGAAATAAACTTACATCTTATCAATATTAGTTTAAGTTACACTCCAAATGAGAGAAAAAGGATCAAATACCTAATAATTATTGATAAATATGTGGTTACATAGAAATATGATAATTTGAGGATCTTTAATCCTATGGTCATCACCCATACAATTCTACTCAATCCAGACCATAAGCCATTCAAGTAGAGATAGAAATAGGTTAATCATATCCTAGAACATTTGATCTAGAAGGAGATAGAGAAGTTGATAAGTGATAAGATAATATTTCCTATCAGGGATTTAGCTTGAGTGGCTAATCTATTTCTATTAAAAAAAATAATGGAGAAATTAGACTATGTGTCAATTTTCAGAATCTTAACAAAACTTATGAGAAACATAACTATCCTCTGATCTCATTGGATGAGGTGATCCAAACTATGAGTGATTATGTGATGATGTATTTCTTAGATGTATTTTTAGGATATAATCATGTGCTATTTGAATCAGAGGATAGAATGAAAACTGTAATTACCATAAAGTGGGGAATTTATGCATACAAGTAGATGCCCTTTGGACTGATCAATACATGAGCCACTTTTCAAAGAGAATAGATCATGCATTCTAAGGTATAATAGGTAAATTAATAATAATATACAAGTATTATCTCACCATTTTCTTCAAAAATATATCTGATCACATAGAACATCTTCAGTGCATATTTGAAATATGTAAAAAAATTTGTATCTTATTAAACCCAAAAAAGACCATATTTGGCATTACCAAAGGCAAGTTGTTGGGGCATATTATCACCAAATATGGGATCACCATTGACATAGATATAATTTATGGAATTTCCAAAATAATGTTTCCAAATAACAAAAAGGAGATTAATTCCTTCTTTGGGATGATTAATTTCATAATAAAAATTATATCATGATTTACAAAAATTGTCAAGGCTTTGAACACAATGCTAAAATAAAATGCCAAAGTGGAATGGACACCTAAAGCCAAGAATTATTTATAATAAATAAAAATTCTATATCACAGGCCCCATTATTAGTAATCTTAAATTTTTATAAGGATTTCTTCTTATACTTATTAACTTTAGAACATACAACCATTGTTGTACTCATGCAAAATAAAGAAGAAAGCAAACATCTTATTGCTTTCATGAGCATGAAATTAAAATATGTTGAGATTAAATATTCCATAATTTAAAAATATATATTTTCCCTTATCAAAGAGGTAAATAAGTTCTAACATTACATTATAAAAAACAATACCATTTCTATTGTACTAGATCCTACTATCTTATATTAGGGAAGAATGAATTGGGAGAGCATAGGGGAAAATGGAATGAAAAATTACATGAGTTTGACATTGAGATCAAACCTTCTAATATCATTAGAGGACATGGTATTATTCAATATATGACTAAACTAGACCCATGCATCACTATAAAAGAAGTCTAACAAACATAGGTTTCCCAAGAAAAATGAAATTCAGATATCTTTCAATTCCTACTCATTGGAACATGTCCCTAAGAACTCAAAAGATATGAAAAGAGGTCCTTGAGGCTCAAATGTGCTCATTATATGATCAAAAATTTAATTATATATAGTAATGACTATGAAGGCATCTATTTGAGATGTGTATCATGTGATTAGGCCCTTGAGATTTGGGTGAACCTACATCAAACGATTGGTAGTGGTCATCCATCTAGGAATATGATAGCCCATAGGATCCTCATAATGGGTTATTATTGGACAATAATATTACAGGATGCTCACTCCCACATAATGACCTTCCTCAAATTCCATGTTTTAGTAAAAATAAAGGTGCACACAGTAATGCCACTAAATCCTATGATCAAAGGTAAGCTATTTTCTCAATGGATCTTAGATTTCATTTGTGTTATCAACACGAACTCTTCAGTTGAGCACAAATTTCTACTCATGGATACAAATTATTGCACCAGATGGATTGAAGTAAAAACCATCAAAAATTTGAGAGTAGAAGATGTGATCAATTTCCTTGAGGAACATATTAAGACTAGGTTTGGTACTCCTATTTTACTATTTTGTGACAATGGGCCAACATTCTAATCAACTGAGTTATAGAATGTGCCCATGAAAATCAAATCACCATCATATCATCCTCCAATCACTACATGTAAGGGAATGGATTGGTAGGATCAACTAACAACAACCTCATTATTTTTATAAAGAAATCATCTATGAATAAATCTATTGAGTGTCATATTTTATTGAAATATGCATTATGGGTATATTGAACTTGGTACAAGTAGGCTCTCAAAGCCTTTCTATATTTTCTATTCTATGGGAGAAAACCAATATTCAAAATCATGTTTAAGCTAAAAACATATAAATTCATGAAAGAATACATGGAACCCATCAAGAGGATAGCTTTTAGATTGTTAGATATCATAGAAATGGAATATTTTATGATTAAATCCCTATATAATTTTAGTAAGAATCAAGACTTAGTCAAAATATGGTTCGATAAGACAAAAAATTCTAAGGCATTCAAGATACATGATCTGGTGCTCGTATGGAATACATAAAATTAAAAGAAATGATAACATGATATGTTTACCCCACTATGGATAAGACCTTATCATATATTTGATATCCTAGGTAATAATGTTTTCCATTTGAGGGACCTCCAATGTAATGAATTGTCATATCTAATCAATGGGCTAGTTTTGAAGCATTACTTTATGATTTCTCCATCCAAAGATGTCTATGAGTAATAAGAGGTGTCCAAGTGGAGGTAGGGATAGGTTAGATTTTGTTTATTAGTTAGTTTCATGATTTTAGTTGTTTGTTTTTATTAGAATAGTCAGTTCTATCTAGATTAGTCATTCTTACTTTTTTCATATTATTATACTTAGTCTAGTTTCTTATTTAATTTAGGTAGTTTCCCACTTTCTATAATAAATTTTCCTTTTATTTTATTGGTAATTTGATTGATCACTCTTAGTATAACCAAGAAAATCTATCTGAGTAGTATCCCAAAACTATGTTTTGAATTCAACTTGAATAGATGGGTGTTGCACCTTGGACATCATAATTCCTAATCCAAGTAATAAATGATAGAGTTAACCATGACAATGTTATCAATTGAATCATTCCACTAGGTATATAAAAATCAATCCCACAACTTCATGTAAATTTAGAAAATATTTCTTATCTCCTTAGATCAAATTCACATTAAATTGTAATACTTATTTGAGGTAATAACCATTTATATGAGTAAATTTGATAGGGACATTCTAATGAACCAAATCATAACAACACTAGCTCAAGGTTGTCACCTTCTTCCTTCCATTCAAAAACAAAAAAAAGGATAAAATAAAATTGAAAGGGATTAAAAGTCTACATGATGAAATAAGATCAATTTATCATGCATAATGAAAAAGTATGATAAAAGGATGGGAGTGTGATCAAAGGTATGTATATTGGGGCTATGGATACCTAGATATAAATAGAGCAATGCCTAAGCTTTCAAAATTTATGCTAACTTAATGGCCAATCAAAATGAAATTTATAGCTCATCTCATGTCTTTAATAAAATCCTTCAACAAGGAGTAAAATATATCACTTTAACACACACTAGCTCAAGGTATGGGTAAAGTATATTGTATGAAGTTACCAAGAATATATTTCATATTTATGATCTAATCATTTCTTCTATATCTGGGTTCATGATTGATATTGAGATTATGAAACCATGGATTTTGAATTCTTTAAAACTCAATAGTATTCACCCCTCTGAGTTAGCATTTATTTTATTTAACACACCCCACCTTTCATTATTAATGGACAAGTGGTGCCCCCCACTTTTTTGGAAGGCTTGTTCATGTTAGGGTTGTACATGCATGTTTAGCATATTTTATTAACTATGAAATTTTGAGGCTATTTTGTATTTTTTTCACCTTTATGCCATATATTTTCCTCTTACAGCCCAATTTCATTGGGATGACTTATTTAAACTAATATATTAATTAAAATTGTGTAAGCCTACTATGTATGATAGGACTTCAACATTTTATTCTTCAAAAATTTTGTCTTTAGCATTTTTGTCTTTGATATTTTTTAATTTGTAAATTTTACATTGATAAAATATTCTTTGGTAGCTTTCATTTAGAAAATTTATGTTCAATAAATTTCATTAGATGAATTTTGTTCAATAATTTTTCTTTGTCATTTTGATCTTTGGTAACTTTATCTTTAGTAAAATTTCATTGGGTGGCTTTTGTTCATGAAATTTTTCTCAAGACTTTCATCTTTAACAAATCTCTCTGACAAATCCTATTGAATGACAATTTAGTCTTTAGGAAAAGTGTTTGGCATTTTGGATTTTAGGAAAAGATTCATGAATATTCACAAATAAAATTTTTGTCTTTAGATTATTTCACTTGGAACTCTTATATCACAAAAAAATCAAAGGATGTAGCCTGAATGAAAGAGTCAATGCTCAACTAAAACACACATTGACAAGTGTAAAAAAAGAGCAGCATTATGGCACTGCTAAATAAATAAGCATCGTACATGACATGTCCACTAGACCAATATGGTTAATTTAAAATTAAATGAAGTTGACAAGGTTGGAGATGTTGGTGATCAATGGCACATAAACTAAAATTGAATTCTAAAAGGATATAACCTCAATCTAGTAACCAAATTCACATCCATTGATTGTTAATGATATCGAATGTATATCTCCCTCTATGAATTAAATCCCCAACTAAATTAAAACAAGATATAATTTACATAATAGAGTACTAAGACACCATTATAAGGAGATTTAATTCTACCAGTGCTAGGAACTAACAATGGCATCTTCATCAAGAGTATACAAGGGAACCTAGGCACCATCAAAAAATTTTATCAAGGATTCAACAAAGTATTTGGATATAATTTTTTTTCCTCCATATTTGCTGGTACTTACACCAACTACTCATCTCTATGGGAGGTTAAATAAAGCATCAAATCATTCTCCTATAAAGAAGATGCATATTTGGAAGAATGGAAGATAAGAAGTGACCTACTCACCTTCAAGTGATAAGTACTTCACTATGCTACTATGAAACCTAAGGTCATACCATGCATTGACTTGCTATGTGATTTATTCTTTGAATGAAGGATTATAGATGATGGTTTACTTTAGTATGTCAAAAATAACACCACCATCACCTACATATTAGGATAATCATTCTAAAGGTATTTAAATTTAATAATCTTAGATGCCACATTTTATTTGCATAGTGTATCCCTTTAGAGGAAGAGAAATAATGTAGAATAAATAGTGAGAAAACGGATTCTCCCTGGAGAGACCTTTTCGCTCGAATACAACAATATTGTGTAAGTCATTAAATTCTAGATGTGAATACACATTGCTATGTCACTATTGAACTAACTATATGGTCACTTGATCATCCACTTCCTTTACTTGAAATGGGTACCATTTTTTGACCTATTTATTACCCTAGAATGAACCTTAATATTGGGGGTATTATCAACTCCTACTTGCATGAACTAATATTGTATAAAGATAAGAGGCACCAAGGGGGAAACTTTTACATGATGTACTATCTTTTAGATTTGGTCATGGGTACCATATGTAGGCACAATGGGTCACTCTGGAAACCAAATACTGAATATATCAAAAATAGAATCAGTGATTTTTATTCATTTGTTCATATTTATGCATATACAAGGAACATATTGATAATTGTAAGATTTGTATCCCTAGGTTTTGAGGGCAATTCATGAGGAACTCTGCTTGGAATATCTAATAATTTTTATAACATAATCATATATCTAGGATACTACTATCTATATCCTAATTATATCATGATAATGGTCACTGGGCATAAGGTTAATTATTTATGCCTCTCAAACAACATCACTGACAAGGTAGCTGAACAAGAAATTGCCTATTAGTTGTGGAAGGGGAATGATGAAGAATTAACCATAAACAAAAAGATCACCTTTCATGGCTCCCATATCAAAATTAAGAAGATGTTTTATACCTTCTATAGACACTTTGAAGAAGCTAGTAGTCATAGGAAAACCTATCCCTTAGATACCTTACCCCATAGGAATTGGCACCCCCAGGGTAGAGTGTAAAAACATGTTTACAACCTAGGTATTCACTACAGGCATGATCCCTATGACCATGACTTCTTATTTCTCAATGAAAAATATGATGATGAGGTTAAGGAAATGGATAGGACTACTAGAATATGTTAGGACTTGCTCAAGGTAATTCAAGTGGATCCTTTCCTCACACTTCACCAAGAAAAATAAAAATCCGACCATCAGAGAGATGAACCTCTGGATATTTTTGAAACTACATACCTTTCCAGTAATTTTAGGATCAATGTCAAGACCCCTAAAATCCACACACTTTGATGATTAGTTTAGATCAAGAACAAGGTGAAGGGGAATCTTTTGTTTCTACAACATAAATGGAAGATAAAACTTCTTAAGTTCAAGTTTTTATAGTTATATAAAATGCAAAATTTGGTAACTTGAGTGTGGCTAATGACAACTAATCCATAGGTCCATCTTGCTTGCTCTAATTCCCCTCATAGGCATGTTTTCATAGTTTTTCAATCATTTATAGCCTTTTAGACTAAACCCTTGTTGACCCAGGATACTCTTTCCATGGAAAATTCATCCCCTAGGTCTTCTACTCCCTAGACAATAGTGTCCAAACCTATAATATAGTACTAAAACTCATTGTGTCTTATTTCTGGCACTATTATCTATGTGTATTTTGGCTTCTAATGGTCAATTTATCTTAGATCCTTATCCTAATTCATGTCAGTATAATATAAATTCATTTAAACCATGATCATTAAATCCCCTATAAAGGGCCATTCAAAGTCTATTTAGAAGGATTGACACTCATTTACAAGAGAGAAACAATAGTACAAGCAAGACTACTCAAGCACTCTTCCCTATTCTCTACATAAAACCATCCAATAGTATTTCAATCTTATTCAAACCTTGATACCAATCCCTATTCATTATAATTACACCCAATTTTGTATTTACTTGCATTTTCATCAAACTATTATACCAAAAACTTCAATAGGAGAACTACATAGAGCTTAATCCCTCCTCAGAGTATTGGTATGTAGGTAGCATGCCCACACATGGGGTTTGAAGTGCATCCAGCATATACTTTACACATTAACCCCTTTTCTCTATTTTCTAAAGTTCCATTTTAATTACATAGAAGACATGAGCACATGAATAATCAGATCTACATGAATATCTACTAATAGTAAGGATCTAAAATTTGGTACACAATCTCACATAGATGTGGTGAACAAAACCTAGAAAAAATAGATCTCTATGAGCAATCTAGACAAAAATGATAAGACCAAGATTATAACACCAAACAATAAGGTGTACAATTTTTGGTGGTCTTGTCCAATCAAGAAATTAACTCTATATTCCTTTTTGAAATAGTTTCCCAAGCTTGTACATAGATTTATAGACCCTATCTCACTTAGAACAACATGTAATTAGATAACTTTAATTTTCTCTCTCACTACTACTTTTAGAAAATCCCTAATTATAGTCAAATTTCACAAATCAATAGATTATTTATTATATATTATTTATCAATTTTATCTACTTGGACCTATTTATTATTTAGGAGTTAAACATCTAATTTCCCAAAAATAATAAATAATTTCATGAACCTGACTTACTTTGATTTTTGCATAAAAACCCTAGAAATCACAAGTTAAATTCCTAGCTGATTTTTCCCATTAATTCCTAAATTTTTTTAATATAAAAATCAAAATTTCCTCTTAAATTTTAAAATTTTGTAGTTCAATTTTAAAATAAATTTATGTCAAACCCTAGTTACATCAATGAGATCCTAATATTATTCCAATCATTTTATGAATTTTTAGTTTCATATTAAAATAAGCAAATCACTTCAAATTTTAAAAAAATATAGTAAAAAAAAATTACTTTTTGCAAAAACCTAGTTGCATCTACTAGGTCCCATTAAATCACTAATTTTCCATTAAATTTCTAATTTTGCAATTGCATATTTAGCTCAAAAATTAAATTTTAATATCAAAAATTCATAGTATTTTGTAAAAATATTTTTGAAAATCCCTAGTTGCATATACTAGATCCTATTTTGGTTCTTGAGGTATCACCTTACATGTTTGGGAGCTCTTACACTTTCTATGCATATTCTATTTCCTTATTTAGATTATATTAGTTTAATATTTTCTACTATTATCCAAGTTGTTTCCCTTATGACACATAAGTTCCTTACATCTATTCCTTCAAGATGAAGTGTAAGACTTAGTGGCAATGCTCCTAAATTCACCCAGATTCCTTAAACTCAACCATATACTATGGATAAACAACCAGTTCAAACTATAGCTATAGATTCTAAACATCTAGATTATATGAATTTTAATCAAAATTATTCGAATAATGTGAAATATGAAAATACCAATGATGATGCACACACCAATGCTCATGGTCTCCCACATTGGACTACCGATCCACTTCCACCCATTGTTGATAATGAAGTTTTAGTCAACAAATATTTGATCCTCCAAAATTTTAGAGAAAGAGACAAATAAATTCATTAATATCATACTCTTATATTACAATCTCTAATGGAAATCAACAAGGCTAAACAAGTTCAGTTTTCCATTCCTATAGAACAACCAGTTAAAAATGACACTATGGGAGCAATTATGTCTCAACAACCACCTATAATAGCCCAACCTACCTCTATGCCACCAATTACATCTAGTACAACCCTATCTCTTAATGTGGTAACCTTTGTGCAAGAGGTAAGATCTCTTTAATCCAAGGTGATACATCTTGAGTAAGGTGCCACTAGACCTACATAGGATTTGGATTATTTTGCTCGTCTACATACACCATTGGCACATCATATCAATTCTACACCCTTGACACAAGGTTTTATTCAACCTAAGCTTACTCTTTATGATGGAAAGGGTAATCTAGAGACAAATTTGAGATCTTTTCATGTAGCATGCTTGGATTATGTGCCAAATAATGGGTTATTTACCAAGCTATTTCTATGAAGTCTAAAGGATTATGATTTACAATGGTTCTATAGTCTATTGAATCTTTTGTTCAATGCATTCAATCCTTTAGCTGATATTTTCCTAGCACATTTTAGTATCAACATTGGTGATAAGGACTCTTATGCACAAATTGCATAACATAAACAAAAATCAAATGACCATCTCATAGACTATGTTATTTGATATAAGACCATCTTTTCTAAGATGGTTAGCCCCATGGTAGATCAAGATTTACATGAAATCTTCAAATAGAGTTCTTCTATCATTGCATGAATCTATTATGTTCAAAATATTTTCTTCCTTCACTAAATTGTGTCATACACTAATGGAAATAAAAGTAAAACTCATTTCAATGGGTAAACTCAAGTATATAAGCATCCCAGACACAATAAACAAGATTAATAGAAAAGTCCCATACAAGGTCAAAGTTAATGATAACAAGAATCAAAATCAAGAAATAGTCAATGTAGCTTTAGAGCTTTCTTAGCATGTGGTTTTATCAAACACCTCTTAGGCATGTATTTATTAATCTACCAATATATCCAACAATATTTTTACAGTAGTTATTACAATGTAACATCATCACTCTCCCTCTTATTCAGGAGTTTGACCCAATAAAGCCTCTACCATGGCTATATGATTAACATGCATTTTGTGATTTTCATAGGGCAATAGGCCACACTAAAAATAGATGCATTAGTTTGAGACATAAGATACATGACTTGATAAATGATAGACTACTTAATCTTAGTACTTCAATTGAACCTCCACAATTAAATCCAACATAGGATAAAGCTTTGAAAATCTTCTCAAATCCATTTTGACAACATTATAAATAAGAGAAAGGGGACACATCAAGTATTCACCACACATACCATGCACATCCTCCACTAGTTACATACTAGGCACTTTTAGTTAAGTCACATCCTTTGAGTTAAATGATAGGTGTGTATGAGTCTAGTGTTTAAATTACACCTTTGATATCCTTCTCAAATCAAGAGATTATTGAGGATAATTTATATTATAATGCACTCTTTATTAGAGCACATATTCATAATCATCCCATTCATAGTGTTCTCATCAATAATTATTCCAGTGTCAACATGTACACCATTAAATTATTATAGTATTTGGGATATTTAGAGAAGTATATAACTTTGATAGATATAATTATCATTAGATTTAGTGGGCACATATAGAGTTCATTGGGTGAGATTATACTTCCTTTATAGACTAGTCCAACACATGTGACCACACATTTCACCATAGTTCCTAGTGAAGGAGTTTTTGATATGTTACTTTGTCGCCCATGGATTCAAAAAATTTTATCAATACCATCTACAGTTCATAGATGCATGAAATTTATTCATGATAATAAGGTCATTATATTTGGTGGAGTTTTATATGAGTTACCACTACCCACTTCAGATCCATCTCCTTTGCAGTCACTAGTTCTAGCTTCTCCACCCATTTGAGTTTCCCCACTAGTTATAGTTCTTCCTCTGGTATAGATTCAAAAATAGTTGAGGCATTCATCTCTAGTATAGAGGGTTCATACACCTCCATAACTTTGGTATTCTAGATATCTTCCACCTACACTATTCACACCCAACGTAATTACATTGAGATCTCACGTGTTTCTACATAGATCACTTGTTTAGAGAGCTTCTCCTACTTATAGAAGAGCCCTATAATTACATCCACTTATAAGAGTTATAGAGGTATTCTAAATTTATTTTATACTTTAGATATTTCATAGCATTTATAATGCAGACATCTTTTAGATTCACAATCTTAGCCTTTCCATCATGCTTCACGATCATGCATGATATCTTTGTTCGATATAGGACACCATGACAAGGAGTCTCATTTAAGACCTATTAGTTATTATCATTTCTTCTTAGTCTCTCCTATATATAGATTATTTCAAAAATACAAAATTAATATAGCATTTCAAAAATCTAAAAACATTCAAATATATCCAATACATAAAAGCATTTCGATTGTATGCATCATCCATGCTTTACATTGTTACTACTGTGTTAGACTTGCATTTGATATTCTATGATATTGTTTGTCAATTTATTTACATTACTATGCTTCACTTGATCATCATTGAGTGTGTGTAGTGACATCTATATCCTTGATTTCATCACTCTACCCATTGAAGGGGCATCTTACTTCTACATTTGAAATATTCATTGATATAAATACCCACTAGGGGCATCTTCTACATGACTACACCATCCAAGTTATGTCATTCCTACACCACACTCTCTATTTATCATGATGATGCACATTACTTACTAGATTACATATATTACTATATCAACATTTTATTAGTATCTATCACTTATGTATCTCTTAGCCTATACCTAATTTTATACTAAACATGTCTTACTTTCACTCTTTCATTGATTGGTTAGATGTGATTATATATTTATAGTTATTACATGTTTTCTCTTCTTGCTTAGCATAGCTTTCTTGATTGCATTTCTAGTTCTTTCTTATCTCCTATATGTTCCTTGGGACATTTACCAATGTCCTTTTCCTGTACTCTTTTATGTGCCTGTGGCCCTTGTGACAAATTTGCTTGCTCCATTTATATGTATATGTGTCATTTGAACATGTCTTGTATGGTTTATTTCTAGTTTGAGTGACATGTGCCCATGTCCCATGTTTTCTTGATCCCTTAGCCACTCTTGTATGCTTATTGCTTCTTGCTTTGTGTGCTTATTTCTTGATTGCTTCTTGATTGTTGCAATGTCATGATCCATATCATGCATTTTCATATTTTTTGGATGCCATGATGGACATCATGATCCATCCTTCCTTGACTAAAATAAAAACTAAAAAGTTGAAAACTAAAACTTTTAGTTCCTTTTTAGTACATTCCACATGATTATTACATCTTTCTAGGCATACCCCTATTGATCTAATAATCTCTCAAATCAAACCATGCTATATCTTGAGATATATTGTTGATTATCATTGATATATCATGTATATTTATATCTTAACACACTTATATGGATTCTTATTTTTAGGATAGTCATTACATGGTAACTATTCCTACACTCAAAAGAGGGGGCAATAAATAGGGTTTTTATCATAAAGATTGGAGCTCCTAATGATAAAAAAGAGAAGTTTTTAGAACACTCAGAATGGAATCCATAGATCAAACCAAGCATAATAGATCAAGAAAATAATAGAGAATCTAGAATATTCATCATATTTTGCCCTAAATAATAGTGTTAAAGTTGGAATACAACACTAAATAGTAAGGTGTCTTATTTTTGGTGCTCTTATCTAGACAATAAAAAAATTAGTTTTTCTAGAAACTAAAAGAAAGGTGAGTTTAGTCATAGGTTTTTTATAACAACACAGTCTAAATTCTCCATGTTTAATATAGTTTTTCTTAGAGAATCTAGATATAGGGGGTATCATGTACAACATGATGGATCTCAATCCTAATTTTAGATTAAGTAGTTGATATAACTTCTAGATCAAAATTCATGTTCTAAACACAAGTGATTAGGGGAAATGTATGTGGCACATTGATCCTCCCTTTTTTTTTAGTATAGTTTATTTTATAGACATTTCTCAATAGTTGCATGCCTTACTCCATCTATAGGTGGTTGGCATCCTTTTTCAAGTTTTTTTTCATACAAGCTTAACTTCTCAAGTACTTGAGTTCTTGAGTTGGCTTCCCCATAAGCATACTACACTAGTTTCAGAGTGGCTTTCATACAAGCCCAATCACCATATTTCAAAATGGCCAAGAGTGGCCTAGTTTCTAGCATACATTCAGCTTTTAATACCAACATTATCAGATCATAGTAAATTCATGGGCTTCAAAGGCCATCTCATATGACATCTATTCCATACCAATATTACCTCATAGCTTCATTTCATAAGGCAATGATGGAGCTAGAATAATAACTAGCTTTGTATTCTTGAGCCACCTATTCAAAGGGATTGGACACATAATCAAAAAATTGATTGACAAATGCATGATTCCTTATCTTTACTTAGTAGGTGATTATAGAGCTAAAGGGCCTACCTTTGCATTGTTGAGCTACTTATAGGCAATTGAAAACTTAGATCTATTCATAATATTACTCTTGATACAACATCATCCAACATTAATTAGCATATACCCAACACAATCTAGCATCATAATAAGTTTTGTATTGGTTTACATACCTAGTGAGGTGTATTCATTATTTTCTCTTCCTCTCTCTCTTACCTAGCTTTTGTACATTCTTATTTTAGATATAACATATCTAGTAAGGACTAATCTAATATATCTTTTTCATTATAGATTCGCACTTCACATCATGCTCTCCTCATACACATCAAGCATCAAACAATTTAATGAGCTTCACCTTTATAGTTAATTTTAGGTTTGCTTTCTACTTCTCCTTTATCCTAGTATTTCACTTTAATACATCACTAGAATAAAGTGGGGGGGAATGTATTCATATAGAATGAAAAATTTGGTAACTTGATTGAGGCTAATGACACCCAAATCCATAGGTCTATATTTCTTGATCTAATGACCCTCATTGGTATGTTTCCATAGTTTCTCATTCATCCATATCCTTCTTGACTAAACCATTGCTAACCTAGGTTGCTCTTTCCATGACAAATATATCACCCTAGGTCTTCTTCTCCCTAGATAATAGTGCCTAAACTTGGATTACAACATTGAAACTTAGGGTGTCCTATTTTTGGCATTATTTCCCAAGTGTATTTTGGCTTTTAATAGTTAGTTTCTCCCAGATCTTTATCCTAATTCATGTTAGCCTAATGTGAATTCATATAACCCACAATCATTTAATCCCATATATAAGGCCATTTAATGTCTATTTAGAAGGGTTGGCACTCATTTATAAGAGAGAATAAATAATATAATAAAGACTACTCAAGCACTCTTCTTTATTCTCTAAATACATCCATCGAATAGTGTTTAAAGGTTATTGAAACCTTTATAACAGTCCCTAGTCATTCTAAGTACACCTAGTTTCATATTTACTTGAATTTGTTTCACAATATTACACCAAAAAATTCACTAGAATAACTATATATAGATTTATCCATCCTCAGATTATTTGTATGTAGGTATCATGCCCACACATGGGGTGTGAAATGCATCTAATGTATCCTTTAAACACTAACCCCTTTTCCCTATTTTCCAAAGTTCCATTTAATTGCATAGAAAATAGGAAAACACAAAGAATCAGATATATAAGGAGTTATAATGATAATGAGGATCTAACATTTAATACATAGGCTCACACAAATATGGTGAACAAAACCCAAAAAAATAGATCTTTTTGAGTAGTCTAGATAAAAACTGTAAGACCATGAATATAGCACTAGATAGTGGGTGTCCAATTTTTAGTGGTCCTATCCAATCAATAAAAAAACTCTAGGTTCTTGTTTATGATAGTCTCCCAAGTCTACACACAAATTTATAGACCCTGTCTTAGTCAGAATAACATAGAATCAGATAAGTTTAATTTTTTCTCTCACCACTACTTTTAGAAAAGACCTAATTACAATCAAATTTCATAAATTAGTAGCTTATTTATTACATGTTATTTATTGATTTTATCTACATAGACCCATTTATTATTTATTAATTAAACACCTAATTTACCAAAAATAATAAATCAGTTTCCATAATTGAATTGAGGAAATTAAAGATGAAACATATAGAAAAAATAGTTTGTACAAAGGACATCTCTATAGGGAAATAATAAGAGTTTATTTTTTTATAATCCTCTAATGAAGAAGACCTAAAACCCACTATGGAAACTTTGGTAATCACATCATCCATTGTTATAGTCCCTCTTCCTACATAATAAGTGCCTGCTCCTTTAACTAAGAAGACAACTATATGTTATAAGAGAAAATCCAAGGTAGGAAGGCCTCAAGTGTAGTCAACAAAGGGACCAAGTGAGCAGGTACAACCTTCAATTTAAGGTGATCTAAGGTATGAAATTGATGAATAATAACTATAATAAGCTAATATTTTGATCTTGTAATGACTAAAATGAAAGGCACCCCTTGTGTGTGACCAATCAAGTAAGGTTTTTCTACCTACTACTCCCTTAGGCCATTCTCTTATTATTACATTATCATTTGTCACTTTTTTCCTATTTTTTTCCTACCTCATTCTATACCTATATCAATATCCACCATTTTTATAATTACTCCTTTGGTTGCTACCATTATTACTACTACTACCATCTAGCATAGTGCTTAATTTCTAGCATCCTCAACTCAGATGGTTTCACCCATGCCTTCCTTAGGATAAATATAGACCATAGTAGTGGTTTACACTAATAAATATCCAAGGAATAAATCATTATAAATTTTACACCCAATGGCACATCTGGGAAATGTAGACTAGTTGAAAATAGTATGTCCTTCCATGACAAAGCCAACTCCTAAAACTAAGCCTACAAAATATACCCAAATAGAGACACACCCATTAGACCTATCATAACTAATGCTTATAGGCTGGGAAAAGTTATTAGGAATATTAGCTTCTAAGAGGCTATACTTGAAATTAACTAAGCTACCCACTTTGATCTCATTATTTGATAAGTATACTAGCTCTATGCAAAGGGTGAGGAAAAGAAAGATAGAGGATAATGTTGGATAAAGCTTGATTTTGAAAGAAATAGAAGTATATTCTATTTCTAAGAGGTAAGATATAAATATGGGTTAGTCCCATTTCATTTAGGAATTTAATTCCTATATGGAGACCCATACTTTAGGATTAATAGTAATTCATGAGGGAATTGAACAAGTAAGGAAAAAGCTAGAGCAAGAACTGGAGAAGCTCAGAGTATAATAGTAGGTAATCCATGTTCCCTATGAGATTGAGCAAGATGTTTATAACATAAATTTTGGTTATATGAAATATTAGACACTATTGGTTCTTTAAGGGCACAATCATCCCCTTAAGATAGTATAATAACCAAATTGTTAATGGATCAAAAGGAGGATGAGAGCAAGTTTAATTTTTTAGTTATGTATACCCCAATAAGGATTTCAGCCACCTAAAATTGAAGTCACACATGGAGGTAGATACATTTAATTTAGTGGTCATCAAGACCCAAGAAGCATGGGAATATATAACATCTACTAATGATTTTTTCTCAAAGAAAACAAAATAGGAGAAGTAGGTAATATAAATTTTGAATGAATTAGAGTTGACACATACATGGGATGGCATTATAAAGTTGGTGGTTAGGTTTCTTTTTACTCAAATTTTACAACAAGCCTCAACTAACTTCAAGAAGAGTTTACAAGGGTTAAATTTTGAAGACACTAAGGTGAAGTTAAGTTCTATGAGGAAGAAGGCCATCAAAGTAGAGATATGTTGGGTAAGTTTCAGAGCTACAAAATCTAAGCATGGAAGGATAATAGCACAAGTAAATAGGGTTAATAGACCATATTTTCATGATATTAGAATAATAAGGGAATATAATGCTATAGGATTAAAAACTATCAATAATTAGAGACCAAGTAGAATTATAGCTTCACTCAAACTACTAGTTCAACAAGTGTGGTAGCTTTAACTTCTAGTTCAACTCAAGATACCACTTCAATGCCTCCCATGACAAAAAGTAGTGTTATGTAGTCAACAAGAAAGAATTAGTTAAAGAATAATCTTATATATAATTTTACATGTAGTATTTATTCAAACTAAATAAAGTTGGTTATGTTTCATTAGATATTTTACAATTAATTGAATCTTTTTTGTTAACATGCACACGTTGCAAGACTATTGTAATTTATAAGCTATAAGATGAAAAATTTTAAAGTATAACTGAACATAGGTTCTACTTATCTCAAAATGTAATATAAAACTTTACTATGCCTAGAGGATGAGGTGACCCCTTACCCAAGGATTTAAATACATGTAAAACCCTCTTTTAAAATGTTGGAGTTTTGATCAATACAAGAATAGATCAAGTGATGCATTGACATGCAACTATGTTAGTTCTCTCTTCTCCATTTATGTTTTTATTAATATTTTAGCTTCTTTGTCTATGCCAATTCAATAATTTTGAAGTGTGAAAATACTATAGATGATCTTGGTTGTTATCATTGAAGTGTACTAATTATAGATGGGCAATAACTATTGAAAGTTAGTGAATTTCATTGATTTTAAGAAATTAGTTTAGATTTCATTGATATTCAAAGGTATTTATGAGTATTTCCTTTCAATATAGTATTTTAGGTGTGTATTGTGACTATTTTAGATACCTTCTTAGTCTGATTTATAACCTCTCAACTAAGGGTGTGCAACATCAATTCTAAAGAGAGCAACCTTCATTTGTGACCACAAGGTTTCCTATACCTAGTTCCCTGGACTAATTGACCATGTTTGTTCATGAGTGTGCATCAACTAAAAATATTAAACATTAGTTTTGGAGATGCTCATCCATTGAATAAATATCCTTGGAAGCTACCCTTTGAGAACATATGATGTTTTTGTTTCTTTACCTTTCCCTCTTTTTTGAGTTTGTTTTTATCTCTACCCATCATAGAGTAACTTTCACCTAACCAACTCACTTTGTATTTAGTTTATGTTATATTTCACACACCCATCCATATACCTAGTTAATTAACCTACAATCTCAACTTGATATTCCACCAATTGGTTGTTTTAATTGCATATCTATAACTCATGCCCTATAATGGAACTTAGTTTCCATAGATATCCTAAAATTTCATAGGCTACCTCATTCAAGTTATCTGGTGTGCATAAAACCTACATCAATATAATGGAATACTAAAACTGAGTTCAAAACTCTATTCAAGAGTATATTACATAATCAAAATTAAATCTAGCATT
>JARHVA010004972.1:1345000-1352500 GCA_037957365.1 Torreya grandis
ATTGGCCATGTGGCCTTTCAAGTCAAGGCCCCATGTCATCCTGCTACTCCACATGATCACAACCATGACATATAACATATAATATAGATCTCAATTATCTTGATCTAAATAATGGAACATGTGTGATCAAACTTAAAATATAAAGCCTCATGATAAAATCCCTATAAAAATCAAAATCATGACTAGATGAATGTCATATTTTGAGTTCCACCTTTAATTCATTACATTTGTGGAAACAATAATATATTTTGTAGCATTTATTACATATGCATTAAACAAACATTTGTGCTTACTTGTAATCTTATCAACTCACTCTACCAAACAAGTACCCACTAAGTCATAGGGAAAATTCCACGTAAATTTACAAATGGTTTCATAAACAATCATCAAAATACACATCACTTGTAATACCAAATTATGAGAATAATTTATTAAGAAACACTAAATTAATATCAACTAACACACATGTAAATACTTAAATAAATACTCATGCTTAGATATAATACTCACAATAGATACATTAACCTAGGCATGTCCATTATTTAGTTATGTTAAAAGATGAGGTACATGTGGTACTCTTACTCCATCCACACCTACTTCAAATCCATCTCCTCTACCATATATTGGGGTCAAAACATGAAGATCATATAACATAATTGGAAAAAATACCACCCATCATGCAGTAATCCACCATTGTGTATAATCTAATGTGCATATTGTGTCATAAAATTTTTTCACTTAAAATATATTATCTCCCTCCATCACTAGATAGGCATCCAAATCCACACCTATGGGTTCTATACTTGAACATATTCTAATAGTAGATCTAATACTTTTTGTCCATGGATAGGCAACTAGAGGTACATCCTAAATTAGCCAAAACTATCAACTCGTTCATACTATAATCTCCCATATACACCAAAGATATAATTAGTTAGCCATATATTAACTCATATAATATCATACATCCTATAGTCATCTCCCATATCCAATATATGGTATTTGTTGAATCACCATGGGTATCAATCTATCGAAAATCACCCTATACTCCATATTTCTTAAACCCATCCACCGAGGTAACACCTAATGAAATGAAAATATATGAGGATTAACCTAATGCTCACAATGGTTTCAAAATGGATACACAATAATTATGTAGTCATATTCTCATAAATGCAATAAAGTCATTACTCCAAGACCTACTATATACATCTCTAATGTAAAATTGTGTAACTCTTGATATAAATGGGATATCATACTATGTCCATAGGAATATCTCATATGCCTCTCCTCAATGGCCCAAAATATATAATAAAAATGATATTATATATATATATATATATAGATATATATATATATATATCCACCATATATTGTAAAAACCCATGCTAGTATATTACATAATAATTTTTAAAATTATAGAACATCATATCCTTCAATCTACACCAACAAGATGGCACCACCCTGATCAGAACTTGCATATATGATTTACAAGTTCAAAAACACAACATATATCTTAACCAATATGTTATCATAAAAAATATTCAACAATGAAATGACAACATTAACCAGACAGGTCAAACAGGTTGGATAGAAAGATCCCATCTAATATATTATCTTCCTATTTTAAAAAAATAGCATCATAACTTGGATTATATTTGTCTTGATAGGTCAAAAACATCAGATTCTAAATTTAACTCTCAAAATTTTTAAGATAGTCAAAAAACATAAAAATTTAAAATTTCACGAAAAATATCCATAGATCATATAATCTATTAGAAATTTTTACTAATTCTAATATTTACCATATCATCTATAGTTTTGAATGTAAATCATTATATAAACTCTCAAATAAAATTTATAATGAAGCTCATCCTTAGGCATGTCAAAAGATTAGAGCTCAATTTTCAAAATTAAACATTGAAAATACAATTAAAAAAATATTGTTCACCCTAATTTTATAAGATTTGAGTTTTTATAATATTATTTACTATGTTTATTGTTTAGTTATTTTAATTCACTAATAAGAACTTCTAAACGTGATATATTTAGTTCTATTTATTGAAAACATGTCATGTGAATTCCATTAGGACACACATGACTTCATATCCCACATCATGATGCTACTTAATTACTAGTCCTAACTATACGAACATGTAAACATTACACCTAATTATACAAATGAAATTAACTTTAGCAATCATATTTAGTAATCAAATATGACTATCTCCTATTCTATCATTTATGTTATGTTTCGAATAACATGATTTTCATAATAATACCTTTCAAATCTAATATGTGATATTTTAACCATTATAATGGATAAATATTATCTAACTTACTATATCTTTCAATCTGATCTATTTTATACTCTCATCCCCATCTCAGGGGGTGGAAAAAAACTACAAAATTTATACGAAACCAATGTATTCAAATATATAGTTAGTCATTATGTCACAGTGCAACCTCAAAGATTCATATATAGGTACAATATGTGGTGGAATATGCCATATACCTACAATAAAATTTTATATCATAGATAATATATGTCAAAATGATACACATTATAGTTTCAAATAATGCAATTTTTTTTAAAATTCAATCACTATTATAGATTATCGAGACATGTGCCATCCATATACACTTACAGTACATAAATAGTTAAAAAGTCATACAAATTTTGGGTAAATGATATATATTCATACACAATTTCAAACATAATTTATAAATTTGCATATACATACAATTATAGACTCTACATTTTTCAGTGGGGGCATGATATAAATTCATGCCCAATATACTATTTTTCAAATTCAAAGGCCATGATATAGATTTATGTAAAATTTTCACTACTATTTTCTATTTGTGGACATGGTAGGGACATGTAATTTATCCATTATATTTTTATCATGCATACAATAACCAAGGAACTAAGTTAAAATTGAATCTAAAACCACCTATAATGGTCTATTTAGTTAAAGTGCATAGTGCATCACTTGGATATTTTGTGTTTTCCAATACTATAGCCTATGAATCCATTAGAAATTCTAACTCATTCACATCTTTGGATTAAAATATCATCAACGTAAATAAAGGTTTTTATTTCCCATAATGTATTTTATTTATTTTATACATGTAAAATTCTAATTGGGGCTTTATCACCCTCAATTCTCCATTTTCAACAAAGGAGAAAATTTTCATGAACAACATGGTTACTAGAGTCAGAGAATTAGGTTATATACATCCCTTAATGGTTTTAATCATCACAATTACCACCTAAAATCTTATATATTCCCTAGATAGGAATTAAATAGATTCTATAAGTTTCTTATTTCTTCATAATGATGACCAAGTCAACTCTTGACCCTTAGAATTCATATTTTTCCATGGCACACATAAAGTTAAAATTATTTCTTGAATAATATTTCATTTTTAGCTATATATTTTTATTCACTTAGACAATAATAATATATAATTAAATACATTTCCCATTATAGGAACACTTTGTATCATTATGACACATGAAAATTAGACACAATAATCATCTACGCATGTTTGCATTCTCTTTGTCCAGTTTATCCAATATTTATAGTTTCACTAAAATGCTAGATAAAATGTTAAGGGGGAACATAGACACCCTAATTTGACACAATATTTATTTTACAATACTTTTAAGTGACTTTTATTATATGAATCTTAGATAAGAGTCAAGTAATTAATGGAAAATGTATTTTATGTTTTACCCTTCTAATTTTTTATTTTATATGACTTTGTGACATCCTTTCCCATCCATATTAATTAAGACACATTTAAAAATAGATATCTCTAAACCTTTTTATCATTTTTAGGTTCTTTTCATCCCAGGATAGGATATAAGAAATGTGTTATATACCATCACTATATCTTGTCCCCTTCCAAATGATATTTCCTTTGATATTTTCAATTCCCTTTCAACATATTCCCTCTTTATAGCCATTACTTTTGGGTCTCCTTTTAGGTCTATTGGTCTGTTTTGCATGCCACTAGGTTTTTAATTCAAATTCAAAAATATTCCTATGTACACTAAGTTACTAAGATGAATTTAGGACAAACACAATCACTTTTAAATATCTGTACTAAAATTATAATTTAATCATCTTTAACTACATATACTTTAATTACATTAAATTACTAAATCTATATCTAAATTAAGGTTACATTTTCATTCTTATGCCAAGGAAAAGATATGATAAAGAATATATATATATATATATATATAATCACCACTTAACACACACACATAATCGGGATAACTAAATTTGAGTTTTATCCATATTTGGAGCATTGGTAATGTAATATAGTTCTTGGCATTACAATAGAGATTGACTGAGGTCATTTCATCTCAGTCTCTTTCACCTAATTCCTCTCTTATTTGATTTATTAAGTGTTTTTGTAGGAAACTATGGTTTTATATTTTAAGTAAATGGTCACGTGTGAAAAAGTTTAAAAATTCATAAAAAGACATTATTAATGTAGACATAACATCTGAGAAATATTCATAATCACATTGTCACAGGGAAAGGATCGACCCATAGTGGTCAATATTGACTATTGATCATGTCCTACTTTTGTTTATCTTATCCCAATATAGAAATGACAATAATTTTCTATTAACTATTATATTGAAGGGATATTATTGACCCATATGGTTCAAGATCAAATTTTTATCATATTTTAATTATTCTTAACTTGTCCTAATCTAAAAATAACTATTAATTTCTAGAAATAAATTTGTTATAGGGATATGATCAACCCATAAGGGTCAATATTGAATGTTTTTCTTGTCCTTATTTTGATAATACTATCATAGAACATAAATAATCACCAAATCCAAGTCACTCCACATAGATTCAAGTCAATAAATTAGCCTAAACAAATCAAGAAAATGTGAAAAATAAGCTATCTTTTTCTACCTTCTGGCATTTGTTTATTAAAATTATAAAACTTGTTGAAATTTTATTTCTTGAATTAAATATTGTGTTCATTCTAATAATTCATATAAAAAGTTTATTGTTTCATAAATCTAATTTAAAATAAAAACATATCAATGAACCTACATAGTTTATTTGAACTTCAATTTTAACCTTCTACCTTAGGGTTTGTATGTGGGAGTGTATTTTAGCAATAGTTATTATTGTTTTGTTTATTTAAATACTAGGGTTTAAAAATCTTAAAATTACTACCTTTACTATAAAATATAATAATCCTCATCACTTAGATTTTCTATTATCTATCAACTCTATACCCTATGATTACTCTAATAAATGGACTAATGATAATTATTTTATGATAAATAATGCTTATGATGTACATGAATAATGTGATTGTGAAAGAAATGTTTATAATTATGATTTTAAAGAATAATATAGTGAGGATGATGATAAATCTAGTAATTTTAAAATAGAAGAGCCTATCTCTCCTAATCCATATTTAGAAACATCTATCAATCATTCTTTAAAACAAGAGGAATATAATGTTAATGTACATATTCATACTCCCCCCATGTTACATGAATTACATTATAAATTTTATTTTTTTGAAATTACACCTCCTTTGCATTTATATTTTTATACTTCACTTAATCACATTTAATATTTTAAAATAAAAATGCATGAAAATAAAAAACAATGCATAAATCAAAGTCTTGATAATACTAATCTTACATGCATAGATGTTTCTCGTGATATAAATGATGATAAAATTTAAAAATTGTAATGTGCTTCTCCTTTACTAGATGATGCAAATGTTACAAAAGTTGAAAATCATCCTTATTTACTATCTCTTGATCATAAAAATGTTACATATGTAAAATTTGATTCTTGTTTCTCTCTTAGTCATACAAATATTATAAAATTATAATGTGATCCTTCTTTTCACTCTATCAATGATGAAAATGTTTCAAAATTAGAATTTTATCCTCCTTATATCTATACATAAAATGCATGTGTTAAAAATTGTATGAAATTATCATTTTATCTCTCTAGTTGATGCCAATGTTACCAAAGTTTAATGTGATTCTCATTTTATCTCTATATAAGATGAAATTTTACAAAAGTATAATGTAATTCCCCTTTTATATCTCTAGTGTCTTATCCTAAATGGGTATTTCGCATAAAAAAACTTTAGATATAAAAAATTTGAGTGAAAAAATGTAATATTTAGATCTAAAAAATAGATGATATTTTATTGGAATTTAGCCTATTCATGCATGTGGAATAAACATAAAAAAGACTATACAATCCAGGGTGAAAAATAACATATATTATTTTCCACTTAGTTTTTATTAGAGTGATTCAAGTTTGTCTTAGTGTTGTGATCCAAGTATTTATTATGTTCATTATATCATTTTAATATATTTTTTATTTATAAACTTCTGTTAACCTATGGACACTTGCATCAGCATAGGTGTCATGGTTTCAATGAAAGTTTCTAGATATAAATATGTATTTTAGATAATTGTATCTTTAATGAGTATGTGATTAGACCTATATTCATTTTTTACCTTTATCTAATGATTATATAACACATGGAAAATATCAACAATCAAAACCCTAGATTCTTTGTCTTTTACCACTTGTGACTTGTTAAAAAGGCATTAGTACAAGTTAGAGATAACCCTAGGAACCCTATTTTTGATAAGTGATGCCTACATAACCATATACTCCAAGGAGGTCCTTAGAATCACATGTAGTTATCCATATAAGGTGTGTGTATTTAATTGTGATCATTTCTCTAAATGATATTTCTCCTATTACATCCCTTGGTATAATAAATGTAAGTGCAATTTCATTTTTGTAATATTTAAACTTTAGCAATATGTAATTCAGTAGAATGTGTAATGAATAGATTTTGAATGAATAATGTATATTATAATTGAGAGGATTTCTTGTTAATTAAAACCATAACTTATTTTTGTGTATGTGTCTATATAGAAATAACATATAGGTTCTCACAAATGGTCACAAGGCAAAAATTATAGAAATAGAGAAAAGGATAAGCCAAGACACTTCCATTTTGCATTGGACACTTACATCAATAGAAGTTTCCTAAAGTGGATAGTATTAATCAAGAGATAAAAATACATAAAAAAACATAATAAACCTAGGGATCCCCATAATATTGTGTCTAAAGCATAATATAGTGAATAAAGAGAAACAAAATACTAGACAAATAAATAAAAGGTCATGGATCCTAAAGGGGACCACATAAGACCACTCCACTAAATACTCAATATTTTGAAAAAAAGGGTTATACATATAAAACTAAGAAAAAGACATTATATATGAAACTTGTACCAAATATGGATATCTCTATCCCCCACTTTGTTTTTATCTATCATGTGCATCAAATAAAATTACTAGAGTTAAAGGAATTTCATACCTAAGTGTGAAAACACACTTTAGATTCATGATAGTAACACCTTGACTTTGTATCTCTTGTCTATAATAAAAATCAAGTTAT
>JARHVA010004972.1:1357500-1370592 GCA_037957365.1 Torreya grandis
TGTTAATAAGTTTTATATATGTAATATATTTGAAATTTATTTATGTCGTAAAAAATTGGTAGTTATTCATTTTATTTTATTTATCAATAATTGAGGAAATGACCATACACAATGGAATCATGTTGGGAATATAAATTATTGACTATAATGATCATGTGGTAAATGTGTTTTTTCTTTCTTCTCTAACACAGTATCTTTTATTTCTCAAGAAATGTCATGTACATTTATTTCATATTTAGGTTTATGAATTTGTTTAGGTACTTATTTTGGTTGTGTAGGAAACATATGAAACAAAGTATGATTGGTTTCTATAAAATTTAGTTGTGTTCTTCCCCCAAGTGCACCTATTGTGAGATCTCAATCAACCAATGGTTCTTTGGCATGATCAGTGTAGGATATCAATTGTCATAGAGGGTACACTATGAGAAAGACTTATTCTAGTGATTTTCCTCTACAAGGGTCAATAGACTACATTTACCTTATTAAAATTAACATGGGAAGTCTCAATCCTTTTAGAGTGACCTCTAAATGAAGTGGGAGAAGGTGACCTTGTATATTTTTTAAATGTAACAAATTATTTGTGTAATATTTGTGTAATCTTATGTCTTATAGTAAAAAAATCATTTTATAATTTGCATTAATACCATGGTAAGTAAAAATGGTTGTCCTTTCACCTTTTCAAATATGTGTGGTAGATGGTAGTAATTTGAAGAAAGATTAATCAACTATTTATCCAATAGCATATGTAATATATCATGTGTTTGATCTCTTAGTCAATTGATACTAAAGTGATTATCTCTTAATAGAGGTATATGTTTTTAATGTAAGAGGTATTGTATATGTGTATTTATTTCTTGTGTGTAAGACATTTACTACTTGTTTCTTGGTATGCACTACTTATTTGGAAAAAAATATTAGAGGTGGCTCATGAGCCTTTTTTGTCTGTTTATTAACTTTGCAACAAGTTTTCCTTTTGGTTAAGATGTAGTTTTTTTTAGTATTGGTATTTTTTAGTGCACATGCACATTTATGTGCATTCGTGTATAAGCTATCAAATGAATTAAATGGATTATGAAATACTCTTTATTCTAATTGAAAAAGAATACATCTACTAAATATAAATTCCACTTCCAAATATAAGTTTGTATAATTCAAGAAATATTATACATTCTTAAACCTGATAGAATAATATCAAATAGACTCCTTGTGTTTTATTTTAAGCCTTGAAAATACTCCAATGGTAACTTAGGTAATTTATGCTTATGAAAATCATTAAAAAATGTGTCTTAAAGTTTTGTAAAATTTGGTAATGCCCCATTTGGAAGGATATAGAACTAATCAATAGATTCTCATGTTAAGCTTCCATTTAAGGATTTTAATAATAAGCATCCATCTTTATCCCATTGGCCAAAGGAGTGTACATAGTGTTTCAAGTTATTTTCAAGGCCTTATTTACCATTAAAAAATGGACATAGGCATTAAATATTGGTAGGATAATGATGTTCAAAAAAATCTCACGTAAGAGTTTGATATTCTATGATATTATCATTAAGAGTAACATCATTTGAAAATAATTATCATTTAAAATTTGTCATTTATTTTTTAATATCTCCTATAGTAGTCAGCATGGATACTATATCACTAGAGATAACTTTTGGAGAGTTTTAATATGTAATCATGGGTTTTAATGTACCATCGATATGAAACATTGGAATTATGTCCTCTTCATAGTTATCATTACATTATAATTTATAACTATGACATATTTGAAAATTATTTGGTAAAGGAACATCTATTTTACATGATAATTTGAGAGACATTAAAATATTATTTCAGATGTCATGAACGTTAATACAACTACCATTTAAAATAACTGGAATAATTTAATTTTCATTACATGTAAGGGGTATAAAATGTGGAATTTAATTATTTTAATCTATAAATAAAACATGATTTTGATTATAAAATTTAAAAGAGGGAGAAAGAGGAATATTCTCTATTTTACTTGAAACATTATCATATAAAATAAAAATTCAAGTTTCAATTTCATTTCTAAATTAAAAAGAATAATGGATAGAAAATTAAGTATCACTTTATAATCTAGATACATCATGTCCATTTGATATATAAATTTTAGCATAACTAGAATTTGGATCTTGAGTTGCATTATGTATACTTCACTTAGGAAATTCTTTCATTTGGAAGCCTTTTTCAAATATATTTTGTTGTTTGTCTTAAATTAGAAAAATGGTAGAATAACATGCATCTATAATATTGTCATAGTATTATCATTTTCATATTTCCAACCTAAAATGATAGGGAGAGAAGTAATACATCCATTTTTATAATTGAGATATGAAGATAAAGAAGGATTTTCACTATTTTTATTTACATGAACTAAAGAGGGAATAAAAGCTTCAACTTGAGTTAAGCTTTAAATAATTTTCAATGAAGGTAAAAGTTCAATATTTTAAACAAGTGCATCATTGAGTAAAAAATATGTGGATTCAACTATGGGGACATATTTATAATTATCTATGCATGAAATAATTATATTTTCAAAATTTGAAATAATATTTTTTTCATGCATGTTCATTTTATAACATTGAATGTGATGCAATTCACTAACTAATAGGACACTTAATGTTTATCCAAACACCTCATCATTATATTTGAATATACACAATGTAAGATAAATAGGGGAACTATGATCTTCATGGTCTTGTTCAAAATATGTGGAATCACAATCATAATCAGAAGGAGAATAGGAAATCATGTTATCACTTTCACTACATTCATTGATACTTGAATATTTATTATTAGTCTTTTCAGTATTGTAATTTTAAGGAACTATTACAAAGTAAGACTATGTATTACAAAATTTTTGGGCCATAAAATCCTCATAAGCAATGTATTGATCATCATGAAGATTAAAAAAGTGATATAAAGGATGGAAATTCTTAGTATTTTTAGCATTATTATGCATTTTAAGTGTTGTAAAATTAAACACACCAAGATAAAAAATATAAGGCCTAGGGAAACAAAGAAAAAAAGCATCAATTATGCCATGCCCATTCAATTATGTATTATGTTTGAAAAAATAAATACATAAATGTAAAAATAATTATAGACAGAGGAAAGCCTAAAACATGTTATAGTTTGGTTGAATTGAACTCATAAGACATGTTCACTCTATTATTTTATCCTAAATTAGTATTTCACATTAAAAAAACACTATAAATAAACATTTCAATGAATTATTTTAATATTTAGATATAATTAATAGATGACATTTTATTGGAATTTAACCTATTCAATCATGTGCAATAAATAAAAGGAATATAAAATCAAGGGTTAAAAATAACATATCTTATTTGCCATGATAATATAGGTTATTATTATGATTTAAGTTCATCTCAATGCTATGAAACAACTCTATTTTTTTCCCATTCTATCCTTTTACTATTTTCCATGTATAGATGTTTGTGTCAATTTAGGGACACTTACATTGATGTAGGTGTCTTGATCTAAACAAAAAAATTGAGATATAAATATGTATTATATCTTATTGGATATTTTATTGAAGCTAAAATTACACTTTTATTCCTATTTTACCTCTAACAAATGATCAAATCATATGTGGAATATTATCAAAAACCAAAGCCCTAACATCTTTGTCTTTGACCACCTACAACTTGATAAAAAAAGGTTTAACACATGATTTGAGCTAACCCTAGAAACCGTATTATTTCTAAGTGTTTCCTACATATCCATATACTCCAAAGAGGGCCTTATAATTCCATGTGGTTATCCCTCTAATGATCATGAAATTATTTCCTCTTTATCCTATTGAAATCCTTGGTATAATTAAATATAGTAAAATTTAACATTTTGTAATTCTTTAGATTTCAACAATGCACAATTCAGTATAAGTTGTAATAAATATCTTTTTAGTCAACAATGTATATGTTATTTGAGATGCTTACTTGGTAATTGAAAACTATTCATATATGGAACATTTTTATTTGAATTAATATCTAATGGCACATGAAATCTAGTAATAGAACAAACATACAAACTCTCACAAATGGTCACAAGGTGAGAATTATGGAAATACAGAAAATGATAAGCCATGACACTTTCATTTTCCCTTGGACACCTACATCAATTCAAGTATCCTAAGGTGAGGAGTACTATTTAAGAGCTCAAAACACATAAAAAACATCAATAACTTATGGATCCATGCCATAAAATATCCAAAACATAATATAGTGAATAAAGACAAAACATACTAGGTAAAGGAATAAAATACCATGGAGCCCAAAGGGGCCCATGAAATACCATGCCACTATGTATTCAATCTTCCAAAAATGGGATATATATATCTAAAACTAATCAATAATACATTATATAATAAAATTTCACTAAATATGGATATTTAAAATACAAATAATAAGTTTTATTCCTTCTCTCTATTTAAACACAAATAAATACACATGAGCATAATATTTTTAATCTTTTTCAAAAAAAGCATGTAATAGTCAATTTATATTTAGTACATTAGAGATGGAATTCAAATTGCATATAGTTCTCCTTGTTAGGTGAATGTGTGAAATTAGTAATCCTTAAATTTATGTAACCTATTATATAGATTAAATTATTAAATTAAATATTTTGTTTGAATTTGATGTGATTCAGTCTTGGTTAATGCCTACTGCTTTGATTGATTGTAAAATTAGAAGGAACAAGAGTGTTATTTCAACTATTCAAGTGCTTATTCAGGCTTGATATATTTTTTATAAATGATTAATAGGATTACACTTATCTTTTATTTACAATACTTTTTGGTTAATTTATCACACTACTAACATGCTAGATGGTTTGGTTAATTCATAAGAATGATTTTCATATGAAATATGACCATTTATTGGTGATGAATGATAATATTATACTCGATTTATACTTCCAAATGATATGTTCTTAGTCTAATATTAATTTATAGGAGATATGAATAGTGATATAATAATTTATATATGTCTAAATAAGATAAATATACATTTTTGCATAGAGTGTGGGAGTCCTTATAAGTGACTGATAGCATGTTTTGAAGGTTATACACATAGAATTCATGTTTATGTGATAAATTGGTGAATGAGATACATATATGTATGAAAAAGTCATGTAGGATTAAGGTAGGTCAAAATAGATGTTTCCAAATATCTAATACTAAATTTTAGTATCTACAAATTCCTCCTTTTATTCAAGTATTGAAATGAAATAAAAATAAAAGAGTAAAAGGGTAAATAATGTACTTGATTATTAATAACACTTTATGTTTTTGGGAGAAGGATTAAAATGTGTGGCTTGCTAAAAAAAAACTTTTATTGAATATGCATTACTCAATGTCCATGTAATGAAATCTAAAATATAAATTATAACTGAAAATTAAACTTAAGTGTAAGGAATGATTCCAATTTTATGTGGGTAAACCATGCTTCCATGCAACTTATTAGAGATTATGATTTCTTTTTAAAGCATTTGATATTTGTGCTTCCTTATTTAATCACTTATATAATTGAGGTGATTATTACCAAACATTTTTTAGCTAAGGCCATGAATTTAGGAAAAAAAGTTCCCAACCATCATGAATAAGGAGTAATACACATGACATTAAGTTTCAAAAAACCTAAACCACACTAGATCATCTAGTTAATCATACATTAATCTTGTAAACCTAGGTAGGATGTGGTATTAACATAATGGGATCACTATTAATAATTATAAATCTATTGAGTGTAGATAAATCTCAACCGCATAACCTAAAAAAATGAATCAAACACTACATAAACATCTATAGATTCAATGATGTTCACATCTAGGTACCATTAAACATTTTTGAAAATAAATAATTGTAATAATGTGTATTTGAATGAACATTTTTCATTATCCATGAATTGATTCCAACTAATAAATGTAATAGTGATAACATGACTTGTGCTCATCCCCTCATCTAATTCAATCAGTTTGAACATGATATATAATGTTACACATCTATATGTTATTTATGTTGAGTATGATAAAATATATCTCATGATGTTTAAAAATGAGTGCATATGAATTATATATTCCTCCAAATTTATCTAAATATATAAATATCTTAACACCTAAAACTTTTGTTCTTGTGAAATTGTGATCACCGAGTCACTCATCTCAAATTAAATATTTAATTTTATCATTCTATGTATAAATATATAATCATGTATAATCATATCAACATGTGGAGAACATGCCATCATAGTAATGTATATGTCATCAAGGCATGCATAAAACAAATGTTATACAAGGCATACAAGAATTATTTCAATATATATGTATAAATTAGTGATTTAATAGTATCCATAATTGATAAATATTCTAAATAAGACTATGAAACAAAATTTTGTTGATATGAACCATGGCACCAAACATAAATGGGGAGGTTAATGATGTGGCTCATAACAATATTAAACTCATAAATATTTTCAATCTCAACAATATCAATAAATAATGTCATGGAAAAAATTCAAAAGTAAAAACACTCAATGTCCCACATAAGGCCAAGGGGAACATACAAAATACATGAAGATGTGACAAAAAATAAGGCCAAAAGGATACAAACAAGAGACCTAAATATATCACAATAAACAAGGCCAAGGGGACACAAATAAGGGACAAAATATGTTGCAACAAAATAAATCAAGGGTTTGATCACAATATAAGATTAATTAATAAAATTTTATTAAAGATAAACAACATCATTAAATCATAGAACAAGTCACATTAGTCTATACTATCAATTTATGCCAATGTCATAACATAGTAAATTAACATATCCATGCATTATTGTATTAAGTATGAATAAAAATATATGTCTATAATTAATAATTATAGATCAACATGGTAAATCAAAATCATAAATAAATATATAACCTATATCAATTAAACAAGTTGAATATAATACCCTAGCATTGGCATGACCCCTAGGTATACGAATGGTATGTCCTTAGCTTATATTGTGTCTAAGGATATATGTGGCTGACTTTTGGCTTATATACCTTTCATATTATATTATTGAATTTATCTATGTTCTTGTTATGGTTACCTATGAAATATCCATGGATAAGTGTAGTATATATAGGAGGTATTGGTTAGCATTTTATCATTAAATTGTGAATTATTATCTTATTTCATTAATGTGAAGGTTTATCCCATGAAGTAGATTAGTCATAATTATTAAGTATTATACTCTTTTTTCAATTATTATTATGTATCTGATAATTCTATTATATATTTTTTCATTATTAAAGATCATCTAAGTAATTTCCTTACAAGTTTTATCAAATCATTAATTTGTGATAGTTTTTAGGGTGTTTATTTTTGGGGATATGGTGTTGAATAAATCATAAGATCTAAAGGATTGAAAAATAATAACTTGTGTCCCAATAATATTTTATTTTTTTCACCACTGTAGTATTGTCTAAAGTATTTTAAGTCTAGATTTTTTTTCACACCCTTGTGAAAATTAGCAATCTCTGAATTCATATTATTGAGACGATTGAAAAGGTATAATATTATAATAAAAAAATTTAGGCACTAAACCCCTCCATCCTATGGTTTATGCATGGATATTCCTAATACTTTTAGACATAGGAAAGGTCAAGACATTCTAAAAATTCATCACAAAAACAACATATATCCATTAGTTTTTTAGGTGGTTCAATAAATTTAGTAGGATATACAAATCATGGTAAGGAATGATGGTATAGATGTATTAAAAGGAGAAATGAATTATATAAAGGATTAGTTTTCAAATATGAGTGCTCAGTTGACCACTATTGTGGCTTACCTTTTGCCAAACAATCCTCCATCATTATAATCCTGTTATCCCAATTTAAAAAGTCATAAATCGAATGTTAATTTCAATTGAATTCTACCAAAAGTGAAAGTGCATAATTTTTATGGTAATGATCCACTCACATGGATTAATAAAATTGAAAATTTAGTTGATCTACAACATAATCCATGTGTACAGAAGGTTATCATGACATCTATCTAAATAGAACCTAGATAGTTCATTTTATATATGTTGTTATGTGATAAAAATAAAACTAAGGGTGTTATTTTTACCTAATATATGTTTATATAGGATCCATAGATGCACTATCATAATGAAATATAAAAAACTAATTTAGTCAGTTATATAAATTATGATAAATAGGTACTATTAAGTATTACATTTAATATTTATGCTATCCTTACACATGTATGAAATAAATGAGAAAAACATAAATTAAATGTGATTTGTTTGGATGGATGGTTAAGGATATCATATAATTTTAGGTTGACATGTTTAGTCCATCATTTTATAAAATCAATGTCATTCATGTGCCAGATAGAGGAAAAATATTTGGTCAAAATAAAGTCTTTCAATCATGGACATGAATCCAATTTAAAAACACCATCATTTACACAAATTATAAGATTAACCCCTCATTAAATTGAAGATAAACATGCCAAATGGTTATGTTTTGGATATGAAAACAAGTGGAGAAAATGACATAAATGTGTTGAAAATAAGTTTTTCTACATTGAAGGAGCCAATTAAGATAAATAATATGATGAGGCCTCAGGTGAGGGTATGGAAGAGTATATGATTAATAAATTTATTATCACCCTACTATATATTATCATTCCCCTTCAACTATAATTACTCCTCAAACTCTTATGGTTGTGGGATTCTTTAAGAAGCATAAGGTTATAGTGTTGATTGACTCTATAAGTACACATAATTTCAGCAAAAATAAGTTGGATACTCTTTTTAACTATTTTATTAATATGGATATATAATTTAAATTCATAATTGTAGATGGTGGCACAGTCAACTATTCTATAAAATTCCATAATATTAATATTTCCATGAGGGACTACATTCTTAATTTTTCCTCTATTTTTATTCCCATGGGAGGGGATGACATTGTTTTGGGAGTATAATGGCTCATAAAATTGGGTAAAATAGAGATGAATTTTGATTAAATATTCATGCACTTTCATTTTGAATCTAGGACTTTTAAAGTATGGGGATTATAACAATGTCTACCCAATTGGTTAGTTCACATTAGATAATGAAGATCCTTAAAAAGGGGGATGAAGGATTTTTAACACAATTGTTTTCCATATAGTTTGAGCCAATAAATGTGTCTCTTCATATATTAATCTACATATAATACTCAATGACCAAAAAATAGTTATTGGCACAATGTCAAATGGCCTACCACCAAGTAGAAAACATAATCATTCCATAAAATTTATTCTAGGTAGAACACCACTGAACATTCGACCATGCAAGTATCCATATGCCAGAAAATGTGAAATTTAAAATATGGTATAGGATATGATAGAGTTTAATATTATTTGAAATAGCCAAATTTAATATTCATCAGAAGAAGTATGACACTTGGAGGATGTTCCCTGACTACATAGAACTCAATAAATACACCATGAAATTTAAGTTTCCTACTCTAATAAATGAAGATTTTTTAGATGAATTACATGGAGTTGTTTATTTTACCAAATTAAATATTTATTATACATATCATCAAATTTGTATTAGAGATTATTATATCCATAAAATATCTTTGAAAACTCATGAAGGCCATTATGAGTTTTTGTTCATGCATTTTGGACTCACAAATTCACCATATACATTTCAAATTTTGATGAATATTATTATAAGCCTTTATAAATAAGTTTGTGTTGGTGTTATCGATGACATCCTAATCTACAGTAAAATTTTGGAAGAGCATCTGAATTATGTGAAATAGGTATTGTTAGTTCTAGAACAACATAAACTTTATGTCAAACCTTCCAAATGTGATTTTGGAGTCCATTAGGTGGACTTATTGGGTCATATTGTTTCTCCTGAAGGATTCAGATTCGACCCTATGAAGATCAAATATATTATGGAGTGATAAGTACCAAAGACCCTAAATAACTTTTTGTGGATTTTTGAGGTTAACAAGTTACTATCACATATTTCTAAAACATTATAGTATCATATTAGCTCCACTCATAGCCTTGTTAAATAAATATTCCTTCCATTGTATTAAACCAACTATCATGACATATAAGAAGCTAAAAGAGGTTATGTACACCACTCTAGTTTTGGAAACCCCTATTTTTTCCAAAATTTTTGTTATTGAATGTGATGCATCAAGATATATCATGGGGGTAGTACTCATGTAGAAAGGATCATTCAATATCTTCATTCTTATCCAATAGCGAGATCTAAGGATTTTTAAGGACATATCATTGAATCAAGTAATATCTATTTTTGGAATGAATAAATATGGGAATACACAATTTTTTTGTATAATTGGTTGGTCAATAAAGAAAATGAGAAATAATTAAGATATAAGGTCTTCTACAACCATTATTCATCCATAACTAGTGGTGGGAGGAAGTGTCCATGGATTTCATTATAGGGTTACCAAGGTATAAAGGTAAAAATTTAATCATGGTATTTTTAGATATGATTAAAAATTATACTTTTTTACCCCCCTTATCATATCCATTGGTATCTTGTATAATACATGTCACTTTTCTCAATATAGTTCAAAATCTACATGGCACTTCCAAAATCATTGTAAGTGATCATGATCCTATCTTCACCAAAAAAATTTAGAATTAGTTATTTTCATGTTTGGTTACTCATTTTTATCATATCTCATCTTATTATCCTTAATTTGATGTGAAATTGAAGGTTTTCAACAAATGACTAGAAGGGATCTTTGTTTTTTTGCATCAAATAAATAGTAATGTCGGGTCCATTTGTTACCACAAGAAAAAATTTAGTACAACACTTCCTTCAATACCTCTTATAAAATGTATCCCTTTATGTCATTTTATGGTTATTATCCCCCATCCATCACTTTATATTTGAATGTGTAACCCAGGGTTGAATCTGTTGAAGAACACATTCAACATCAATAAGAGGTATTAACTAGTTTAAGGGACAATTTATTATTGGAATAAAATAGAATGAAGTAGAAACTTAATTGTAACTATAGTGAGAGGGATTTTGATATCATTTATTATGCCTTTGTGTAATTTTGTCACCAAAAATATATGCCTTTGAATAAATAATAAGGGATAATAAGCCTTCCCCTATTAAAAATTGGTAATCTAGCATATAAGTTGGAGCTACCCCAATCTACTCACACATCTTATATTTAATTTATCTCACCTATATAAGGTCATTAAACAAATATTTTATACTTATAATAAGTCAAATTAACTATATTTTGATGGAATATTCATTCTATAACCCAAGTATATCCCTCACACACACACACACACACACACACACACACACACACACACACACACACACACACCAAAAGTCTACAAATAAGAGAGATTAAGGAGTATTTGATCAAGTGAAGAGTCTGAATTATGAATATACAACATGGGAGGATGAATATTTAATAAAGCAACATCAAAATTTGATTCAATGTTTAGGAAAACATTTTTTTTAAGGGGAGGTACATCATAATCCCTTAACGTATAGTACATATAGTGATATTCATGGTTGAATTATGGCTTACATAAATTTGTTATTATCTTCTTGCATTTATCTATGTTCTTAGTATGGTTAGCCTATATAATATTCATGTTTTTAACCCTAAATTTAGATAAGTGGGTTAGCTATGGTTAAGGATATTAGATTATATTTTAAATAAGGATGGTTAACTAACCTAACAAGTAGACAAATTAATATAAAACTCAAAAAAATAGTATTATAAATTTATTCAACTAATATGGCTAAAAATAGTAAAGTAAAACCATTGATATATATTTCAATGAATTAGAAACAAATTATAATTGGTTTAATCTGCACATGCAAGTCTTGAAAATAATATAATATAAGTGTACTGGAAGGTGATCTTAGAATAATTATCTTATTCTAGGAATATTATTTATGTGGCCTCTAATGCTTATATCATATAAGGATATTTGTGTCAACATGTGTGTCTAAAACTATCATAAGTGTCTAGTAAAAAATACTGACTAGATATATATGTGACCAACTGGAGCCTTATGGGTTTTATTATACCTTTGTTTTGATGTCTTCATATCATGCACATAGTTTGTCACTCTTTATCAAATGACCAAAACCCTAGTTCTTCACTCTTGGTGTGGCTATGTAAAAAATGGATTAGTGGGATCATTGTGTTGATCTATCCCAAATAACTATTTATAAATGGTTACTATATACATCACCAATAATCTAAAGAGGGCCTTAGACTTATGTATTTATCCTCTACGTGTTGACTTATTTGTCCATAAGGTGCAATGTGTGATAATCAAAGACATGTAATGACCTAAATTGTTACATGGAAAATATGGCTTATTAGATGTTATTTTAATGCTTGAGACCTCTATAAATACTAATTATATGATTTATATATAAACAGGGATGAATAGGTAATGTTTGCTCACATGAATTCTTGATTGAATGCTTCTTTTTATATTTCCTTTTGAGTTGTATGTGATCTCCATGTGAGGAATGAATGAAGGTTGATATTTTATATATATTAATCCATTTTATAAATATATCACATTAAATCACTTAATATGATCTTTAAGATTCATTTATTTTGTAATTTGGATGAATTTTTGTCACTTGACACTTTGTAGTAAAAGTGGACACTTGCATAAATTCATCTCTCTACCCAGGGTGAAATTGTCAAAGAAAATTAAAAATAGGTAAAGGTCCAAAATTGGTAATAAATGATAATAGTTAGGTCTAGATGTATTATCACAATGTAAAGGCTTAGTCATTATTATAATAAAGGTCAGACTAAGAAATAAGCAATTGGGAAAAAATAGATAATAAACACGAGCCTTTTAGTAATGGGAAGGTCTAGAATTGAAACATACAACCATGATAGGTATTTTCCAAGTGTTCAATAAGGATAAACTATATAAATTTAATTTTATTATCTACATTCCCTCCCTTTAATATAGTAATGAAATTATTAGTTTAAAGGAAAT